>VZTO01026376.1:0-29275 GCA_013400615.1 Syrrhaptes paradoxus | reverse complement strand
TGGGGGGGAGAGGGAGGCGGGGGCCGATCCTACCGCGCCGGGGAAGGGCGGGGGCGGACTCGGAAAGTTCCTGCCGCGGCGGGAGCAGCGACGTCGCCGCCACCGACCCGGACAAGGGCCCTGCCCGGGGGCTGTAGGAGGCCCCCCGCGGGGGGAAAGCGCCGTCGCGGCGGCAGCTCCGCCCTGGCGCGGGGGTGCCCCGGGGTGGGGGTGATGGGCCGAGGCCACATCATCTCCGGAGATCAGCGGCGCCGTGGGGAGCTGTGGCGGCGGGGGCGGGCCCCCCGGCGGGGATTTAAACCTGGGAGGGAGGGGACGGGACCGGACGGGATGAGTGGCCACCAGCCCAGACGGGGCTGCGCGACCCGCGGCGGGCAGGACGCGTCCCGCCGCCGCGCCGGCGGCTCCTCCGCCGGTCCCGCCCACCCCAGCTCGGGCCGTGGCGGCGGGGAGGCCGCTCGCAACCCCCGCCCTGGCACCTGCGGGCGGCCCCGAGGTCCGGCGGCGGGAGCTTCGGTCCCTGCGGGCGGGAAGCGGGAAAGCCACCGGGTCCTGCGGGGCTAAGAAGAACGAGAGGAGCCTCTGGGAGCGGGGCTCGAGGTCCGTGGGGTGTCTAGCGGGGGGAAAGGAGGGCGACTGAGGTGCCAGATGTTGGAGAAGCTGCCCGAGAGCTGCTGGGTTTGGGAGCAGCCCCCAAAGGAAGGGGAGGGTCAGCGGCTCTGCGGCCAGGGCAGGCTGGCAAGCGGGCTGCGAGCTGTGCGGCGGGGGAGGAGGGCAGCTGGGCTCCTCGCATAGCCCTTGTGCCTCGCTGCTTTTTAGGTGTAGGGGTTTTTTTTTAACTATAAATACAGAATTGTATTTGGCTGCAATGTGAGCAGTTTCCGTGGTTTTCCTTTCTTGGAAAGATCTATTCCATCCTACCAAGTAGCAAAAATAAGCTTCATTAAAGGCTTATATGCAAATATATTTGGTATGGAAAGGCTTTGTAAATGCAAATGCATCATGCTTTTGGTAAATATAATTACCGTTCTAATTAGGCAGCTGTAGGTGAGTTTTGCAGCGTGTTTTCACTGTTTAAATTAAACTTGCTTAGTAGCCCTATTACTTCTTTCACAGCATATGGCTTTTCCATTTTCTATTATGTTGGTTAGGCATTAGTGGTTTTTAGTTCACCCCGAAGGCTTGGTATTTGCTGTCTCTGGTATCTGTGAGAAGTGAGAGAGGGAGGGAAAAGTGATATGGAGAAAACAAAAATAAGTCATCTTCAAGCAAAGTTGAAAGCTCTGTGAAGCTGCTTTGTTGAGAAAGGTGCTTAAATGTTACTGTTGCTGCTATTTTTTCTTCTTGTTTATGACCTTCATCTGTATAATGTTTAGTGTGTTCTTTAAGGCAGAAGTGGTCTTTTCAGGTGTCATTGGTAAATGTCCAGCAACTCTTGAGTATTTGAAGACAACAGTTTGTAGAAACCTGTGCTGAAAATCCAGAAGGTGTCAATTTGTTCTCTCATCTGAACCCCCTCTTAGGAATTTTTATTGCAGAACCAAGAGCTTATTTTCCTTACAGTACTGCAATTCCCGTACCTCTCTTTCCTTATCTACCTTTTAGAATGCAATGGCAGTGAGTTTTTGAGTTATTTTACTGGTAAATACCAGGAGTGTATAATCTATTAAATGGACTGTTTTGCCAGATGTCAGTGTTATTTCTAGAAAGGACGGTTTATACTATGTGATAAGCTGCAGCATTTCTTTTCTAAAATTTCATTTTATTTTATCTTAGTAAGGGAAGGAAAAAATGTGAACTTGTTGATTTTGGTGTCCTATATGCATCTCTGCTCCTTTAAAAACTGTTAGCAATGTGGGGTTTCTATGTACTTGAACCGCTTTTGCATTGACAGCTAACTTTTTCTGTGGCTGGAGTTGCATGGGGAATCTAAAAATTATTCTTTTTGTGCATTTTGTTACAAGTATTTTGAGCCTGTGCTCATGAAAAGGTTGTAGCAGGCTTGCCTTTTTAATCAGACATGTGAGCGTTAAATGATTTTTTTTTTTCTAAGGGAGCCAATGCTCAGTTGTATGCTGTGCATATTTTTGTACAGTTAGAGTTTATGCAAGATGCTCTTCAGTTGTTTTGAATAAAAAATGGTATCCTGAGTACATGCTACACAGAGGTTTTTTGAGTTCTGACATTATGGGTTTTTGGACGTTTCAATGCATTTAATCCTTTCCTAGCCGCCAGCTTCTCAGTATCCATCTACAGAGCAGTGCTGTGGTCTACTCCCCCCTTTTTTTTATTTTTTAAAAATTTCCTCTTAACTGAAGTGCTTTGCTCTGTTAAATTAGTTAAAAGATGTGGTAAAATATTGGGCACTATCATACAGTGGGAAAACAGATAAATTCAAATTATAAGTACAAAATGTTATGTAACGTATTTGAGTACAAGGAATTGGTGATCCTGCTGCTTCAGCGCAGAGTGGTTATGACTTTGCTGTGCAATTTTGTGCATTTCATGTGAAATAACAACTTTATCTTTTCCCCTACAGGCAGAGTACAACATTTCAAAATGCTGGAGATTATCTGGGTGAAGCTAGAGATTACATTTAATGTGATTGTGTCTTCAGACATTCTGCTCCTGCATTTCATGAGCTAAAATATTTTATGAAAATGAAATCGGATAACTTCACTGATCTCCAAGTTAACCGTGTCCTGTGAATTCAGAGAAGACTTTCTGAAGGAGGAACACATGCATGGACTTTTGTTGTTGCTCAAGGATACACGTTTTTTTTTTTTTCTTAATTCTAAAAGGCTATCTACGTGAAGATGAGTCTACATTTAAGATATGATCTGTGGAATTAGGTGAATGAGGATACTTCTAATGAGTTACTGACATTTATTTTCATCTGTGTTTCCAGCTTTTTTTTTATACATAAAAATGAAGGACAAGTATAAAACAGCAGAGCTGATGCATTTCTGTGAGGCTTTTATGTAAGCCTCTGTTGTCTGGACGTGGTGCTAAAGGACAGGCAATCTGCTTTTGATCAGCTGATTGTAACTGCGGAAAGAGAACCTTTAATTTAAAGTAACTTGCAGCTGAAATTATTTTACTCCTTGGCTTGCACAGAATGAAAGGGAAAATTAAGTTTTACTGGTCAGGGGTGTTTTACTGAACTAAGAAAGGGAAAGTTATATTATCTTTGTTTTCATTTCAAACCAAGAACTGAAAACATATTTTTCTTAGAATTTGACTACTAGGGAGATCTTGACAGAGTAAAGCAAGTCAGATGTCAGCGAACGACTCTTCTCCCCCATCCTTACAGAAGTTTTCCCCATCTATGTGTCATGCTGCTGCACCACAAACCCCAACTTTGTCTTCAAGTCCCCAGTCGGGGCTCTCCAGTCGACTCTCCAATGGCAGTTTCAGTACCCAGAGCCTCACCAACTCCCGGGGCTCTATGCATGGGATCTCCTTCCTGCTGCAGATTGGTCTCACTCGAGAGACTGTCACCATTGAAGCTCAGGACCTGTCCCTCTCTGCTGTTAAAGACCTCGTGTGCTCTATAGTTTACCAGAAGGTACGGTATAACACTACCATGTTCTGCTGATGGCTGCAGTTGTTTTGTAAGACTGCTAGTAATAATGTGGTTGGAATATGCCAAGAAGTTTGGTTCAGTGACAAAGATCCAGGTATGCACGAAGAAATTTTGCTAACCCCCAAGGCAGAAGCTTTTAATTTAAAAGGAGTAAACCCTCCTGTTACTTTCTTGCTTGTGAAATTGCAAAAAAGAAGATGTAGTAGTAAATTTTCCACAAGAATTAGTTTTTACAATATGGAGAATATGTTTTTTACCTTTTGGAGATTGTCACTGGCATCTTTGGTTTTTACTGGTTTATGCTTTCTGCTGTTAAGCGGTATTCTTGGAACAGTGCAGCCAGCTGTAATGAAAAGACCAGTTGTGGCTACAGAAATGCACTGCAGGCCTGTAGACTTGGACGATACTAGCTTTTCTTTTTGTTTCTAGTTAATAATTAAAAACCCCATGGAAAAGCTAATACTGTCTGATTATTGTTTTTCCATAGAAGGAGTACATGTGTTCCTCTTTTACGAGGGGGCCATTATCACCATAACTCCTATTAAGAGGGGGTCAACCAAGAAATAAAGTCTTAGCATACTTTTCAAATGTGTCGTGGTTAAGCTGTTGTGAGTTCTGACTCTCTAGGAAAGAAGTAACGTTGATCTTGCTGTTTTTGCATCCAAGTTTTATCTTTAGGTTAAGTAGGTTAGATCCTAATGAGCAACCTGAAAAGTAGTTGACATTGCTTCATAAAATAATTAAAAATAATTGCTTGTTTCCCTTAAGGCTAGGGATGGGTGAGAGGGAGGGAGTTGAAGGTAGATTATTTTGTAGAGAATTGTTTTCTCCATGTCTTTCAGTGTTTTGATTGGTATTTATGATTGATTAGTTTTATTAGGTACTTCTTTTTCACTTAATAGCTTGAAAGAAAGTAAATGCAAACTTTATATGAACTCTCATTTGTATATGCTTGTGTATCGTTTTTCCTCATCTCACAATTTGCTGCATTTTCCGTATTTTTACAAAGTAGTTGGCAAGCAAGCTGATTTCATAATAAACTTTATGGGCTACCAAAATGTAGTTCAGCATGTTAGTTCCTTTCTGAAGAGACAAATTATTTGGGTCAACATTTTTTTTTTTTTTTTTGCTGTACCATGCATGTTAGATGCACTTTTTTTGCAACCATTTTAGGGGATGCTTTTTTCTTTCTCTGTCAACTCCTTTTCTCTGCATCTGCATGTTTCCTGTCTTCTATCTTAAAGAAAGATGAAAACAAATACATTCACACTTAGTTTTTTTCCTTAAACTGTTTTTTCTTGACCAGTTTCTGGCTCTCACTTTCAGGGTACTGTATAGTTTGTTCTTGTGATAGTTCTGTAGTTAGCAATACCTATTTACTGTTGAACTTCTTTAATGAAAAAGAAGAAATATCTTTTTCTACTTGGAATTATTTATAGCTTTTCTTCTTATTTGAGTGGTATCTTTACTAGAATTAAATAGAAGTTGCCGTACTTATTTGTAATAGTGCTTTTAAATCATGTTTCAGACTTGTATTTTTCTACAAAAAAGAGCAAAAAAAAAAAAAAGAAAGTTTCAGATATCCTTCCTCATTTGCTTGGGAGCTTGAACTGCCTGTCTAAATCTATTTGAGGCTACACTGGTGGTATCAAAAATGTTGATTAGCACTTACAGCAGATCGCTGAAGATCCTGGATTTTAACCTTTGTAAAAGTAATTATAGCAACCTCAGAAGTTTTTTGGGGAAAATAACTTACGCTTTACCTTTATTTCTTTTAGGCTAAATTAATCAACTGAGGGAAAACAATCCTGTAAAAGCCTGTGTTGGAGACCAGTTTAGTTAGGAAATAAGTTCTGTGCTTACCTAATGCATTTTCATAGTGCTTTCTGTATTGCTAGTCTTACTGTGGTGTTGATGGTCAACTGGGCTTCTTGCTTCAGACGCTGCTGTTTGGTGTAGCTTGTTCAGGTTTTGCAAAAGAGTAATTAAAAGTAGCATCAGCAGAACTGAAACTGAAGAGGCATGTATTTGCAAGGAGAGTGAGATGAGTAACACAAATGTTTGATGTGTCTCTTAGCTCTGTTNTGTTCCAGTGTCTCACCACCCTCCCAGTGAAAACCTTCCTTCTAATATCCAATCTAAATCCACCCTCTTTCAGCTTAAAGCTGTTACCCTCGTCCTCTCACTGCACTCCCTGATCAAGAGTCCTCCCCATCTCTCCTGTAGGTGCTTTAAGCTCTGGAAGGCTGCTATAAGGTCTCCCCAGAAATGTTTCCTGTTAAAAATGTTCTAAACATCAGGAGAGGAGTAAAACCTTTTTTTCAAGTTTAAAGTTACATTTGGGGTATTATATATTGGAATGCTTAACAGAAGTCTTCAGAAAAACCAATCTTCAGACTTTATAGGGATGCTTCAAACGATTCTTGGTTATAGTCTCTATCTTCTCTGTTCATTCCTTGTCTAGATTGCTGTATATTAATGTACCAGACATACAGCTCTCAGGGAGAGTCTGAAGAGGAACCAAAACATGAACAGATATGCCAGCTGGAATAGAGGGAGTGTGTTTAGAAGTAGAAAAATGTGTAGCATAATTTGCAGATGGACAGTGTGTGTCCCTGCACAATGATCAGTTATTACAGAGGCAAGTTCTTAACCCTGTTTTGCGTTTAAATACTGTTTTTTCATTCCTCATGAGTGGACATCAAGTAGAACACAGAGTTTCCAGTTTTGAGCTACTAAGCCCTGATGCTGTGGTGTTCTGCTGCCTACAATCTGAGAATTATGTAGGACAGCGTGCTATAAATGCTTTATTCTAGCTTGCTTATTTTGTTCTT
The DNA here is from genome assembly GCA_013400615.1 of Syrrhaptes paradoxus. NCBI lineage: Eukaryota > Metazoa > Chordata > Aves > Pterocliformes > Pteroclidae > Syrrhaptes > Syrrhaptes paradoxus. The sequence continues at coordinate 22,855 of VZTO01026376.1, read as the reverse complement.
TTTAAACTAATAATAATGAAATATAGTTGATGAAATACAAATGAAAAACATTTGATTATTCTGTGCTATTACTTGTGTGGTATGAGTACCTGCAAGATTTATCGTAACTTTTTTTCTTGAATTTATGAATCTTTACTTTCAGGATTCTGAAACTAATCTACCTTTTTCATCTATAAACTTGACCTTCATCCTTTTTATAAAAACTCAGGCACAGCATCTTCTTTCTTTAAATACTTTTCTTCCAATGACTTTGCTACGTTTTGCTCTGAAATAGGCCAATTGCCTGAAATTCTTGTGATCCTTTCTAACCTTTGCCTTCTCTTTCAGTGGGGTACTGATACACTGTTTACCCATACAATCTGTTTCTTAATCTTCCAAACTAGTTTTTCTTTTTCTACTTCACTGAACCCACCCAAACAGTCGCCACTCAGCAAAGTCAATGGGGTATTTCTTGTGTCTTACTGATTAACAAACCTCTGTTGGATTTTTCTTCTGTATTTTCATTACATGGTGCTCTCATATGTCGTAAATTAAAGAAAAGAAAAAAAAACCCCAAACTGAACTTGTTCTCTCCCTCTCTTCTTTCTCTGCCCTTACGTATTTCTAGTGTTCCATTCATGTTTGCTGCACTTGTTTCCTGTCTGTTTCTTATTGGACTTGATCCAGCCTAGTGTTCTTTGGTCTATCTTGTGTCTTATTTAGTTCACCTCCAAAAGTAATTTTTCCTTCTGTGGCCTGCCTTTTTCAGGTTTGTTCTTAAACCTTCTCCACCAACAATGTTTACAAGTTTGCTGTTGCTGAACTCTTCCATATGTGGTACATTTTTTTCATTTTTCTTTGAAGTAGTCTTAAAATGGTCTTGCTTACATGTAGGCTTGAAACCCTTATCTAGCACCTGTTGCTTTCATCTCGATTCTTGTAGCTTTTGTGTGTTTGGTGTCTTTGCTTGTGCTAGCAATAATATTTTTGTTGTCTTTTTCTTCATCCTAGCATGATCACACTCAACTCCATGTATAATTTTCTGTCTCTCAACAGCAAATTAATGGTTGTGTGTAATCTCATTTCTACTTGATTATAGGCTTTGTGCTTCTTTGTTATTTTCTCTTATTTTTTGGCTATTTTTTCCATTTTGTGTTTTTTGGTCATCTCTAGAGGCAGTCATTAAGGTGTAATTGATTTCCATAAATGTCTTCTCTCACAACAGTACTTGTGGTTTTTTACTTGTATTGATTCTCTGATTGCTTCCCACCAAATAACGCTGTTTTGACTTGCCTGAATTCAGGCCTTGGTCTGCCAGTAGCCTCTTACACAGGTACTTCACAGGTACACACTCAAATTTATTTCCTCAAGGCTCTGAACTGCATAAGGTGTTGAGAACACAATCACTGGAAGTATAGCTGTGTTTAAAATAAGTTAAATTTTGCATATTGCACCTGCATAGGAGCCTGTAGTTTCATACTTGAATTGTTTTTATAGATGCTGTAGTGCTGATACATTATATTCCCTGGTCAATAATTTGAATAATCTGAATTGAATGTCATTTTATCAATATGTATGTGCTTTTTTGATAATCCTGTGTATTATTTTAATTAGACTATATGGGATTTAATTTCTCAATAATTGGATTATGACTGAAGTCCTTGGATTGTTTGGAAAACTAGCCAGTTTCCTTTGAAAATGAAGTAGACAAGGGGGTGGGAGGGAGGGAGATGAGGAGATGTGTTCAAACATTTTGCTTTGCAAATCAGGGGGGAAAAAAGCCTGACATGAAGAACACAAATCAGTAGAATTTTCTAACCAACTGACAATTAACTGTATATCTGTATTATTCCTGTATCTAAGAACTCAAGTTTTAGTGGGTTTGAATTAAAGTAGTTTGGATAGCTAGCTCGTCAGTGAAGACTACTGAAGGGGGAAAAAAATGTTTATTTTAAAGTACTTTAAATTGTCATGTTGTGAAAACATTGTGAAGGCCAAAACGTGGGATGAATAAGAGCTGTCTTCCGAAGGTTTGGACACTGTCGTGGTAGTGGAGAGCTATCTAAGCAAATTGTGGCAGAGGTGTTGACTTGAACTTAGCATGATTTCTCAAGTGTTAACAGATGTTTTAATAATAAAATATTGAGAAGTAGAAGAATCATATTACAGTCCATCCATATTACAATCCATCCATATTACAAACGGATCTCTACAGTTCTTGCAGTAACTGCTTAATTTGGTGTAATAGATAGGTAACAGTACTATAACCATCCTTCTGAGGTTTTCTCCAGGTTAAGCTTGTTCATGGTGCTTATTTTTGAATAGCTCTAAAATTAATGTAAATCATGTTTTGTATTCATCAGCTGTGCTCAAATCTTTTCCCCCCTGTTGGTGTGCCTCCATGACTTGTTATCTGCTTTCTTCGTATGAGCTAAATAAGGCATCAGAGCAATAGAGAGTTGAAGAATGAGAAGCAGACATGCCTGTGAGAGTACGGGAGCTGGGGAGACTGGGGGCATGTAGGTGGGGGGCAGATGAGCATTTCCAGCATGGCAATGGGTGTGTATGCTGGAAAACCTAGCCAAGCAGTAGTCCAAGTATGTACTGAGGCATCTGGTGAGGGAAAGATCTCATGCAACATACTTGAAGCTAATTGTCTGTGTGATAATGTGATTTGGCACATGATTCTGAAGAGTGGGAGTGAATAGCTGGGTAGGGATGCAGCATAATAGATTGGAGTGATTTCAGTGAACAAAGAGACTTTCCAAGGTAATGGGTGTTTTGCACCATTAGACTTTGGAATTAACTTGTGGTGGTTTGAAGCATTTGTTTTGAGTTATGATGGGTCATGAGATATTGGACCTTGAAACAATATCCGCCTACGCTTTTCCCTAGTGTGAATTTTTGGCGACTGGTCCAGAACTTTGTAAAGTAAGTCCTGGAACTTGAACTAGAGGGATTTTTCAGTTACTGCCAAGCTAGAAAGAAGCCTCAGTTGTGTTTCACTCCAGCAATACTGGCTGCTGTATGTAGAGTTCTTCTGGGTACAAAGGATGGTGTAATGCTCTATCAATTAGAACTAGACACACTGTGACACTTGCAGTGTAAGCATTCTAGATAATGCCAATTGTTTTTCTCAGTGTAACTGCAATAATGCTCCAGTAGTGTCACTTGTGCTAGTACCTCCTAGGTTCAAAGGATTGCGTGCATTCTTTATGGAAGTTGATGATATTGGTATACCAGAGATTAATTCTGGCACAGTCTATTGCATACGTAGACTTCCTGCAGCAAGTGATTTCCTGTAGTTAGATGCTCTTTTGGAACTGTTAATACTGGGAACAGTCTCCTTTTTGCTTTTACGAAACATAGTAATACTGGGATTAGCAGTTTGTATGTTCTGAGTCACAGTGCAGACACTTTGGCCTTTTATGCAGGAAAGTAATAGCTGTATAATCCTGTAAGATAAAACAGACTTTAAAAAAAATTCTGCTTTGAGTTTTGTTTTCAAGTTTACATTATGAGCTCTTAACACTTCAAAGGAACTGGATTGTGTTCTTCCTTAACAGCTTCATGTAGCGGAGCCTAAGGAAGGCTATAAATGCTGAACTTCGCTGCAGTACGAGAGAGAAAAATTTGGTGGTGTACAACTTCAACATAGTTTCAGCTTTGCGTCAAAATTCTGTTAAAAGATACCACTTGAAATAAAAATCTTGTTAATCGATGAGGTTATTCTTGGCCAGCAGTCCACACACAGCCGTCTGGCTAAGGTGCTAGCAAGGAATGCTGTATTCCCGAATGTGCTGGGGAGCGGAAGAGAGCAGGGCGCTGCACGGCTGTAAGGAGCCAAGCTGCTTGCACAGCTCCCCCCACCGAAGCTGGGCCAAGTGCCTCAGACATGGGCTCTGGCGGGCCACCTGCAGCTCATCAGGGCCTGCGTGCTGAGGGCAGCCGGCCAGCGCTTCCACTGCTGGGCGCACAGGACTGCCGTGGGGCAGAGGAGAGTAATCCGAGCTGGAGTGTGTGGAAAGGAGGGATCCGAGAGGCCTGTTCTTTTATAACAGGGGAGTCATGGGGGGCAGGAAGGAAAGGGCAGGACTTGTTCATCAAACTTGAACAGTTTTGTTAGGGATGACTGAATCTGACAGCCTCCTGGCAGAGGTGAGGCTGTTGCTGGTCAGTGCTCCTGGTCCAACTGGCAAGATTGATCATGTATTCCCATAGGCACAGACACTTGGATACAGGTGTGCTGTACATACGTGTATATACACAGATCAACACAACACACGCACAGACCATTTGCATGAACACAAACAGCAGCAGTGGTCATACTGTACCCTTCTCTGGTGGTTCAGGTTGAAGGTCTGTTAGTGGGGGAACACCCTGCTCCATGCCCACCTGCCCCCAACCCCAAAAAAGTGGGTGTCTCCAGCAGCTGAGCTCAGGCGCTCTCTGCCCTGTAGCAGCCCCTGGATCTTGCTCTTCCCAGTTGCTAGCACCTGGATATTCGAGCTACTGGGGCTGCACCCCCACTGCAGTTGTTGGCTCTTGGTTTCACTTACTCTGGTCTCTCCAGTTGCTGGCACCACAAAACAGAGAAGGCTAACTTAATATTTTGGATTAAATTGCTACTGGAAAGAGGAGATGATTTTCTCTCTGAATGGGAAGGGAGTGTGAAAACAATGGGTGTGATGGAGACCTTTGCTATATCTTTGCTTTTGTAGGAAGAAGTCTTTGACTACTTCAGTTAAGGACAATTAATATACCACAAGCTTGATGCAGTTTAGACCTTGTTACTTACTGACTGTGCAAGATCTAAGTTACCAAACTGTATTCTGTCACATTGAAAGTTTGTTGTGTGCTTTTCCTATATTTTTTCGCACATTCTTTCTCTTTTCTTCTGTGGAGCACTTCTGTGTGTGTGTTCCCACCTCAGTTTGAACTTGGGCTTTAAACAAAAAGGCCAAAGGACCNTGGTCTCTCCAGTTGCTGGCACCACAAAACAGAGAAGGCTAACTTAATATTTTGGATTAAATTGCTACTGGAAAGAGGAGATGATTTTCTCTCTGAATGGGAAGGGAGTGTGAAAACAATGGGTGTGATGGAGACCTTTGCTATATCTTTGCTTTTGTAGGAAGAAGTCTTTGACTACTTCAGTTAAGGACAATTAATATACCACAAGCTTGATGCAGTTTAGACCTTGTTACTTACTGACTGTGCAAGATCTAAGTTACCAAACTATTCTGTCACACTGAAAGTTTGTTATGTGCTTTTCCATATTTTTTCGTATATTCTTCCTCTTTTCTTCGTGGAACACTTCTGTGTGTGTGTTCCCACCTCAGTTTGAACTTGGGCTTTAAACAAAAAGGCGAAAGGACCTGGTTGATTGGCACTCATTCTTCTCCTGGGTCTATTCCTGCTCTCTTTCCTTGTAAACTGTTTACTTTTAAGCTTTTCATTTTAAGAAGTTTTACTCACACTTGACAATATTTTGAGGAGTGGGGAAAATACAGAGTAAAAAAAAAAAAAAGCTGTTTTCAGTGAAGTGTCACGGAAAAATGGCACGCAAGTTAGTGTATCTATTCCCTATCTGGATATGCAATATTGTCTTCTGTCCTTGGCAGGAATTGAGTTTTCCTTCTCTTCCACCTGCAGATCTAAACTCTTGTAGAACAATGACATGGAGCATCTCTTGGCTTGCAGGTCCTGCTGAAATGTCTTGAGCTGAATACCTGCCTGACCAGAATGTCTGTGAAAGGAGGGTTACAGGTGGTGGTTTCTGAGGTAGAAAGAACTGCATTGGCTTTCAGGTGCCAGAGTGATTGTGCAGGTCTGAGAGGTTAAAAACCCAAAGAAACAAAAACCCTAACATTTTATTCCTTTTAGATTTGAAAAAAAGTGTCACTGTTGGGGGATGTGTGTGGAACGGAGAAATTGGTATTGATGGGTTTTATTTCGGGGTTTTTTGTGGTTTTTTTTTTATCTTTTTATGCTTCAGAAAATGCTTCAGTTCCTCAAAAATAAGGAGATCAATTTTTTTTTTCCCATGGAACACTTAAGGCACTCAAGTTCTGTAGCAGTTATTAAAAACACTTATGAATGAAATTATCAAAGAGTATGTGCTAATTTACAGTTTGATTTCTATTGCAGTTCCCAGAGTGTGGTTTCTTTGGCATGTATGACAAAATTCTCCTCTTCCGTCATGACCTGAACTCAGATAATATTTTGCAACGGATTACGTCAGCAGAAGAGATACATGAGGGAGATCTTGTTGAGGTTGTGCTCTCTGGTAGGTATTGTTGTAGCAGCGGAACAGCTCTTTATTTGTTAGATTAAAAGAAAATAGGACTTTATGGAACATTGTTATTGTGCTTGCCTTGAGCTCTTTGACTTAAATCTCACACTGAATCACTGTTTTTGCGTAGAGCTTTCCAAGAAAATCCAAGTGGTACTGATACTTCAGTACTGAGTTTTGTTATTGTTTCATTGTCATGTTTTAATCATCTTTAGGTTTATTATAAAATAAATATGAATTATAAGAATATGAATTTACAATTATAAAATGTAAGTTTATAATTGAAGCTAAAATGCAGGTAGGATTCAGGATTTGCTCTTCCAACCCTGTTGTCTTTCTTTTGCTTATATCTGTCTTTTTGTTCTGTAGCTTTTGCGATTGATGGTTTATACAGCTACAAGGCTTTGTATAAGCGTGGTTGCTGAATCATACCTATAAGCACAGTCTTAAGGGTTATTGCTGGGTTTGAAGACAGTTTCTTTTAAATTATAGTTCTTAGAGTAGTGATTATTAACCTGTAGTACTCTTCAATAAAAAGGACCAAAAAACCTCCAAACCCTAACTGATTTTATTTGTGTTTCATCAATATGTCTAATTCAACCAGCCAGCGGTAGTTAAACTTTAAATAAAAGCTGGACTAGTGTTGTACAGTTCTTTCAGACTTTGAGGACTAAGCGCCTAGCTGAGGTTATGATCTAGAAATAGAGATCTCTTGGCTGTCGTGGGATGAGATCAATGTAAATGGGATCAATGAAGTATGATTTCCAGAGTCATGAGGCTGAGTTCCTTGGCTGCATTTCAGGGCCTACTGTTCTAGGTATGTCTAAGGTGTTTGGTAGTTGATAACCTTGGTTTGAGCTTTTCATTGCTTCTGGTGAGTGGCATATTTGGAAAATTTGCCTTGTGTGCCTCTTCTTGACAATCTGACAGTTTCCTTATAAACAGAGCACCAGAAACTGATGTATTTTGAACATGTGTAAATCTCTTTCAGTAGAGTTTTAAAATTGAGACATGGGAATCCAAATATATGTTAGTAATATTTGATCAAAGATTAGTAGCCATCAGGTCAAGGTAATGTTGATGTAAAATACCACTTTTTATTTTTTTTACATTCCAAAGAAACAGGACAAAAAATTAATTTAAATATGTCTAAGTTTAAATATTACTAGTGAAGTTTCCAGTGTTCCATGGAAACTCTATCCACAGTTCTGTTCTAATACATGCAGGATTCAATCTAATAAGCTTTTACTGAAAAAGTCCTTTCAAAGATAAAAATTTAACCTGTAGAACTGTCCTCCGTTTGCAAATTTTGTAGGTTACAAAACAGCTTGAAAATTAAATTGCTCTTTCAAATGTTTACTGTTAAGTTGAAAGCAAGTTTGCTTTTAGCAAAGCTTGTTGTATTTGCCTTCTCAGCTTAGTGAGGTTTTCAACATTGTGACTCATACTGTTGATTAGTTGTGGCCATTAGCCTACAGAATCCAACGGATTTTTTCCTCAATAACAAAGCTTACTGAAGACTATGTAATCTTCTAAATGCATATTTAAATGGTATAATGCTGATGTCTGAACAGCTATTAATGTTCTTTGAATCTGCCATTTTAAAAACAGCATATTCTTTCTATAAATTGTTGTTGATCCTGTGTCAAGAACCATAACTTACTGCAATTTTTTAAAAGCTTTGGCTACAGTTGAAGATTTCCAGATTCGTCCTCATGCACTTTATGTGCATTCCTACAAGGCTCCTACTTTTTGTGACTACTGCGGAGAGATGCTTTGGGGTTTGGTACGACAAGGATTAAAATGTGAAGGTAAGTCTGTCATTTTTAGTGTCTTTTTATGTATGTACCTCTGTATAAGATGAGGAAGAAGAAATTGTATCTTGTTTGATGCGTTAGCACATGATAAATGTAGTATTTCATAGAGTTGGAAGGGATTGTGCATCAGGAAGCCCAAATTCTGATGCCAGCTTTAGCACAAACTGTGTGTGACCTTGGGCAAACGGCTTAAGAAGTGTTCTTGTTTCCCACTTTGGAAAAAAAAAAAGCTTACAAGTGCGTGTTCTGTGCACGAGGAGTGCATGCTTTGGAGCGACTCCCGAAGGGGAATGCCTTTCCTTATGGCCTTCGTCCAGCTGGCTGCGGAGCGCTCTGCAGCCTGCTGTCAGGTACTGACACTGCCTGTTCACTGACTTCTCCTTGGCTCCTGTGCTCCAAAGTGGGGGAGTGATGAAAGCCTCCTGGTGCGGGGAGAAGTGAGGAAGGCAGTCAGCCACTCTGGAGTCTTAGACCTTGTTTCTAGAGCTGGGCTTGCTAGAGACCAATATTATAGCAAGTAGTGAAAAAAGCTGTTTCTGTGGATTGCATCGAGACCACTGAAATAAGACAATTTACGAGAACAATCTATTTCTGTCTTTACCATTTTCCTGGATCATATTTTTAATTGCTTTATCAAAATATTAGTACTATTTTTGTTACTTGGAATGTTGGGAGTCTTTTTTTTGTCTAAAAAACCTTTCACTTTCAGGTTGTGGGTTAAACTACCATAAGCGATGTGCCTTCAAGATTCCAAATAACTGCAGTGGAGTGAGAAAGAGACGTCTGTCTAACGTGTCTTTACCAGGAGCAGGGCTTTCAGTTCCAAGACCAACACAAGCTGAATACACATCCTCTGCCTCTGAAGAAGTATGTAATGTGAAAAGGGAAACAGTTACTGGTTTTAAATCCTTTAAGCTCCTGGGAACTAGCTAGTGTTGCGAGTGTCTCATGATGAGTATGAGGGAGTTGAGTTTAGGCATTATGACTGGTTTTAGTTCATTTTTAAATCTGAGTCTTAGACTGTGACACTTACTGATAACTGTTATTACTGTGAGAAATGAAACGGGAAGAAAATTATAACTTTTATGTATAATTTTGTTATTAGCCTGTCACTCATGGTTACGTGAACTCTGAGAACTTTGGTTTTAGGAGTGATAAAACACATTGCCGCCTTCATTCTGTAATTATGGTATCAGAATAGAATACTTACTTGGCTAAAGCGGTACAAATTGTAAGCTTTTATGCTGGGAGAGGAGAGAGTGTTCCTGATATGCTGTTAAGCTTTTCACAGAGTTAATCTAAAAAAACCCAAGCCCTATCAAGGAGGGTGTAGAGCATGAAGGGTTTACAGTAAAAACCATTGTGCGTAATAGTTGTTAGTTATAATGGTTATGATGGTTGCTGGGAGGTTATCAATTGCACTGCAGCTGTGGTGGGATCTTAAGACAGGGCAGGCAGCGATGAGATCCATCTGTTTCACTGCTGCTTTCACTGTGGGGTGAAAGCAGTGCTTTTGACACTTAGTCGTTCCTACATATCTAGTTCTGTTACTCTACAGTAAAACAATTCTTACGTTCTTACCATAGTTTAAAATAAAAATTGTATAGGTTTTCTAATTCAAGAGCAATTTTTTTAGCTGGAGGCTATGAAGCCTAGTCTTGAGTCATGAAAAATATTTATTCTGGTGTTTATAACTATTAGTAAGATTTATTCAGTGAACATAGAATTGTAAGTGTTTCTCCTCTTATGGAATTTAACTTTATGATTTCTACATGCGTGTTTAGTACCGCTTTGACACCTCTTCTTTGCTATCCAATTTAGGTTATTTGGCTTAGATGATCAGCAATATATTATCATATCTGCAGTCTTGAAATGCTTGAGGTCAGATGTACAGGGCCATGTTCCTTTACATTTTTCTGTAGATATAGGTAATTGTAAATTTATCCTGCTGAAGGTTCAGTATAATACCTAATGCCATTTTTGTTTTAATTGTCAAAGTTTTTGTTCTAACTTAATTTCAAAGATTCCTTGGAGTTTAATTTCAAAAATATTTTTTAGTTTTCTGAATATTTTTGCCTAACTTGGTAAGCTGTCTAGTATGCCGTACTTTAAATTTTAAAACTGGTAGCTTGAGGTAGTGGTTGGATTTTGGTTTGCCTACCTTCAGTGCTGTTTTCCCTTTCGTCCCCTACACAGGGGTCTGTATGTGCTGTCTGGGAACCTTGTCAGGTTACTTAAAAAAAAAAATTAGCTTCTGTGGAAATAAAGATTTGTACATACTTTTCTGCTCTCTACAGGGCTCTTCTGTATGGTGTTTTCTTGGTTTTGTTTTATGATATCAGAATGTCCCCTTAAAGCCCCTTGGCCAAGTTGCTTTCTTACCTGGTCACTTCCTGAGCCAGCACCTCCCTCCCAGCTCCACTGTCTTTTTTCTTTTTTTTCCTGAAGCAGAACTGTGTTGGTGCAAATTGTGTATATCTTCTTTATTTCAGCGCTGCTGCCCAGAACCTAGTAAGAGGATTCCCTCCTGGAGCGGCCGTCCCATCTGGCTGGAAAAGATGGTGCTTTGCAGAGTGAAGGTTCCGCACACATTTGCTGTTCACTCTTACACTCGTCCCACCATATGCCAGTACTGCAAACGGCTGCTCAAGGGCCTTTTTCGACAAGGAATGCAGTGTAAAGGTAAACATTTAATTTTCTTCTGTAACAATAGATTTCAGTAAAGGTCTTGCATTTAAAACTGATTTCAACTTATGTTTTGATTGCCAGAAGGTTTTATACTGCAAAATAGGACAGTATATTTTTTGAGAAATTGCATATTTTTGAGAGGATTACAGCAGCCCTCATTTTCACTTTAGTATACTCTGCATTGTATGTTTTTCTGAAAAATAAGATTTAATCATGTGTAGTTTGGGAACACCTTGCTTCTAGAAGGATAATTCTAAAGTAATAAAAATGGGAAATACTTCCCTTTGTTCAATGTCTGTCTTCTAGACTCATCACTAAAGAATTTGTAAGTTTTCATTATATTTTAGTACAGAATACTGGTTATTATCTTTTGGAAGAAATGTATACAGATGGGTGCCTTTCCTGAACTAGTTTACGCTTCACCAGCTGCATGGTTTTTATTTAACATATGTTAAGATGCATGACTTGGGTTGTCAGGCTCTTTTATGCAGTTCCCAGGGCATAACTATGACATTGTGGTCATCTTCCAGCTCTTTATTGCTGGATAGTACAGATCTGTCAGCTTTGTTACAGGAAAGAAAACTGTAGTGCTGACTCCTAAACATTTACTATGGAAAGGACTTTCCATTGCTCTCATGTGAGCTTCTCAAATGTGAGTACCAAAGGTCAACATTTTGAAATAAATTGCTTAACACATTTTCAGTTTTTTTTAGTAGAAGAAATCAAAAATTGTAAGCTTATAGCTGTGTTAACTTTCTTTTGAATAAAATACTGCCATCCAGTGTAAGTAAGGAACTAGTTTTATCTTTCTTTTCTGTTTTTATTAATTTCCAGATTTTTGTAGTCTGTTTGAAGTCTGCGTCCTGAACTGGTTTTGACTTTTTTTTGTAGTCAGTGTGTCTCTTCGATACAAGTAATACATAAATAATGAAGCCTGAAACAAAATCCTTTACAGTTTTAACATATAGATGCTACTGACCATATACAGTTGTTGTGACTGTGTATCCAGCTGAACAAATGGGGCTGCCACATCAGTTTCAGGAAAGTGACTGACACTGGATAAAAATACAGTTTATGTATGGAAAACAAGCCTAGAGAAATATTATGTATATGCACGGAACAGAAATAAGTGTATTAATAGGCTTCAGTTTATGCAGTATGATCCTTGTATTTTTAATATATCAGGAATTGATACCAAACAATCAAAATATTTTCATACTGCGTTCTCCTGCGGATTCTTAAGGTTTCCCACCTACTTCCTTGTGTGCATTCCCGACACTTGTCTTTCAGCAGCCCCATGTTCCCAAGTACGTGGAAGAGCCCTGAATTTCTTGAGTGTATCCAGGGTTCTACTTGGACTCTGAGGATGATCTTTGGGATGCTAAGGCTATATTTGGTTAATTGACCCCAGGAACATTCCTGGATACTGAGGTCGACTTGGACAAAATGACCTGTGGTTGTGAACAAGTTCTCTTAGTATCCCAGCCCAGGTGGCTGTATGCAGACTGCCTATTGGGAACAATTCCATGGGATGCTCTGATTTATGAACTAGACTAAGAACTGTGTTGGATTGTTCTAATGCTGTGGGCCAAAAGCATGCAACGGGATGTTTCTAACTGTTTCCTAGACTGGAGAGTTGCATTGCAGTACCCAAGAATGTTTCTGGACATAGTTAAATTTGTTAGGATTGACTTGCTATTAGTCTTCCTAGTTTCCTGCTAGGATTTGAAATGTGTCTGTTCCTTCCAGCCCCCTTCAAACTAGTGAAGTAACTGTATTCCATAATGAGGACTGAAAATGCTGCTATCGAAAGGACAGTTCATTGGTCTCCTAGGTCTTGTAGGGACTTGGAAGCTGAACAGCATTTGGCCTCTCTGCTACTAGAAATGGGGAGATAATGATTTTTCTTTTGTCTGGCCTTAAAAGGAAAGCACAATAAGCTTTCTTTGGATAGCAGAAAGGGGCTAAATTATCAGTTTGAAAATGGTTGTGGGGACAGCAGGGAGGTTTGAAATTCACGATGTTGATACAGAGTTGAAAATTACACTTATGCTAATAAAGGAAATTCCTGTTGATACCACTAATGTTGTATGCTGGACTTTGTTCAGTAGGCTCCATCTTATACCTCGGATGCAGAAATGGCAGACGTCCAGGTTAGATTCCATCTCCACGTCAGGTCAGATCTGGACATAACATTATTCCATCTGCCCTGTGTCGGCAGGCAGAAATGGAGCTTGAGTGTTCAGCCAAATCTGTAATCTGAATGGTAGGGGAACTGGACTTTGTGATTTACTGCAGAGCGTGTTTGCTCTGTGTTACAGGTGTGTGATCCTAAAGGCTCTGATGGCTGCAAGTCTTGGGCAGCAGGTGTGGAAAAATGATAGAGATGAGATTTTTAAATCATAGCAATGGAAAAAAGGGTGTGGAACAGATGAGAGGATGGGAAAAATTACATCATAATGGAAAAAATAACTACAGAGAAAGCTAGAGAAGTAGAAAACTGTTTTGTACTGGAAGAGGAAGTGCTGACATAATGAATAGTGGTGGGGCAAATCAACAAGTGACATCAGGACAAGATTGTTAATTTCCTTCTGGAAGTGACCTCATTGGAGCTGTCTTCAGTTCCATGCAAGTCTATGAATTTGAACTGAAGCTTGTGATGGAAGTAGTGAATGATAGAACGTTAGTGTCCGAGTAGGAGTAAGATTCTGGTATCATGGGCTTATTCATCTTCTATTGCAGATTGCAGATTCAACTGTCACAAACGTTGTGCATCTAAAGTACCTAAAGACTGTCTCGGAGAGGTGATTTTCAATGGAGGTAAGATAAGAAACATGCTTTTAAGTACTGACAGATCTTTGGAGGCTTAACAAGATGCATTAGCTTTTCATTACCTCATCATCGAATATTTTATGTCTTTTATTTTATCTTCTCATTTTTTTAACTTGAGATTGCTGACAATTAAAAAGATTCACTGTAAAACTTGTACTCTGGTGACTTTAATTTTATTTTATCAGTCTTGGAAAATACATTATGCTTTGCTTGAGATCGCTCAAGGAAAAAAAATGAAGCCTTCTCAACATACAAAAATTAAATCTCTGTTCAGTCTGCTCATTGTTCACTATGAAATTTTATATTTTTAAAATGTTAGTATCTTAACACCAGTACTACTTTTTGTGACTTTCTCATATCTGTGATTTTTGGTGACCAGAGTTAGCCCAGCAGTTTGTAAGGTAAAAGACAAAGGAAGAAAACCAAGCCAAACCAAAACTGAAAACCTCATTCTAATTTTTCAAAACCTGTTAAGTAGGACTATATTCTGAACAGAACTTAGTGTTGAAAGGGGAAGGTGGGGAACAGTATGTGGAAGAAAGTTCAGAGTCTTACTCTTGTAGGTTTTAGACCAGTGGTAAGGTGGTGAAATATGGGATGGATGAGCAGACAATGAGGTGACTGAAAGCTGGTTGAACAGATGGGCCTAGAGGATGGTGATCAGTGGCATGAAGTCTAGTTGTAGGCTGGTGGTGTACCCCGGGGCCAATACTGGATCTGTTGCCATTGCACAACATATTCCGTGTGTTCCTGCCTGCCTTCTCCAAGGCTCTTGCCTGGCTCTTGAGGTTAGTGGCCATGAACAATGTGCAACATGTTATTGCAGCCTGCTTTCACCGCCCTTTCGATGCTCACGTGATAGAGCATGTAGTTTGAGAGCTACAGTTTCAGACAAGTCTTCTGTGGACATGAGGAGTAATTTATTTTTTGTTCTTTCTTACACCCTTAAACTGAGCTCTCCTCAGACCAGGAAAAAAAAAAAGACTACTGATGAAGGTATTTGTATGTCTTATTCTTAGTTTTCCGCAATGCGAGTTGTACAGCTTCTGGAAACTTCAAGCTTCTGCCAGCAGAGAGTCAGATGCAAATAAGATCTATTCTGCTTTTCCTCTTTTCCTGCAATACCACAGCCCCCCTTTTCTCTCTTACTTTTGCTTGTATGGACTACAAGGGCAGAGAGAACAGAGTTGGGTTTCTGTTGGTGGAGGATTTCATTTGCACGGGAATAACTCTCTGGGTCATCTCTAGCCATCAGAAGGTTAATTTGTACTGATAACTTGTGGAACAGAATTACTTAATGAGATTTAGGTTTAGACGTTAAGCTTTTCACTCCATTTCTTTCAATGTGATTCTTGTTTCAGTTGAGTCTCTCTTGCCTTGGCATTTAGCAAAGACAAACTGATAATGTTCGTTAGCACACTGTATCATTTAGCAAAAACGTGAGGATTTTGTATATTGTGATTGTACTTCTATGTTTGCTTGTATAAATATGAACTGAAGAAGAAACTTAGTGGAGTTTTTTGAGTTTTTTTTTTTTTTCTTTACAATTGTGTATTTGAAATAATATCTGAGTCCTGTGTTGTTTCCAGAACCTGCTAGCCCAGGCCAGGACTTGGACATGCCAATGGAAGTTGATAGCAGTGAATTGAACAGTGATGGTAGTCGGGGTCTAGATGATGTTGAAGAGCCCTCTCCTCCAGAGGACAAAATCTTCTTTATGGATCCATCTGACCTTGATGCAGACAAAGATGAGGAAGCTGTCAAAACCATCAGGTAAGTCATAAAGTGGATTTCTTTGCTCTGGATGTACTTGGCTCAATATTGTGAAGTAAAACACTTCTGATCAGCCCAGTTTTACTGCTTAAAGTGTCATCTTTGCATTTGTGGTTTTTTTTAACTTGAAAATGCTTTGTAAAGTTATCCTGTCTCAAGCAAATCTGAAATATCAATTAATGTAATCTCTTCTATATGGAAAAAGTGCTGTGCTCTGACTCTTCGGAAAGAAGTAAAGGCAGAATATCAAAACATGGTAAAATTTATGGCTTAATTTGACATGGCTTAGACATGGTGAAGATCTTTGACTTTAGCCTAGTTTAGTTACTGTTATACATGTGTTGATTTAAAAGGAATTTCTTGAGATATTTTAGTATTCACGTCATAGTTTATATGCATCTTGGGTGGAAGCTTGACTTTTTTAACTTGAATGTGATTTTTTTTGAAGTCTTCTATTAAGTAACTGTTATATAGTTCCTTTAATCAAGTTTGGGCTTTTTTACTTTTTGTTTTATTCTGAACAGAGTCATCCTGATTTTCTTAAGTAATTCTTAATAATGTAAGAACAGCTGTATTAGGTCAAACCAAAGGTCATTTTAACTCAGTGCTTAATAGCAAATATGTAAGGAAGAGTGTATAGTGATACCTTCTCAACTTTCAGTGACTTATAGCTCAAGGACTTCCTGATTTGGAAGTAGCATATTTTCTATGTTCCACCTCTAGATAGGATTTTTCCATTTATTTCTAATTGCATTTGAAGCAATTACATGTTTTTTTGGCATGGACAGCATCCTGTGGCAGCCAGTTCTACAGTGGAACTGTGTGCTTTGTTAAAGCATCCTTACATTTTTTTTGGTTTGGAATCTGCTGTGGGATTTCATGTGTTTACAAATGTTTCTGTTAGTGACACATGTAGGAGCTCTGGTGTTAAGCAGGCAACTTAGTGGTTCACGCCATCTTCAGTGCTATTAAAACCTGTACGTTTAATAACTCTGTCAGAATGCTAGAGATTGTCCAATGTTTGTCTGCAGGAAAGTTAATATCCCTGAGCATTGACAAAATTTCCTAGTGCAGATAGTCATGATTTGAATTAACACACCCCTGTTGATGTTTTTATAAATTAACAGTATGGTTAGATAGGGACTTTTATTATTGTAATAACAGTATGAAGAAGTAGCGTAGTCAGCTTAAGCAGACAAAAGAAAACAATAGCAATGCTCATGTTAATTATAGTTTTATGCTGGATTAAGACCAATAGTCTCAGCTAATTGTTTTGAGAGAGTGACTTCTGTAGGTGTCCTCATTCCAGTGTGTTTCTTTTCTGTTCAACAGAATAACTGAAGTACTGCAATACTTGCACTAGGAAAGCTAGTTGGAGCTCAGATACCTTATTTATCTATCAATGAAATAATTTCTATGGAAGAAGTGCCTGTTCCTGAAAATTATGGGCTAAACATGTTCTACCAATATAATTGTGGTACTGTTGTGTTTTAACTTGTTAAATATTAAGTGTTCTATCTTTTTTTTTTTAGTCCTTCAACAAGCAATAATATTCCTCTCATGAGAGTTGTACAGTCGATCAAGCACACAAAGAGGAAGAGCAGTACAATGGTGAAGGAAGGATGGATGGTCCACTACACTAGTAGAGACAATCTGGTCAGTGACTCTAGTTTCTCCCTACATAAAGCTACGTTATTTCTCTAAACCAGTGTATTTTATTTCTTTTATTTAGATATTCTGATTTATGGTATCATTTGGAATAACTTAGACATGGTGTTCATTATAAAGAAATCTGGTGCAGAGGAGAGACTGTGGTTTATTCAAAATTCTTCATGTCATGATTCAACAGTACTTTCTCTTCTCTATTTTAAGAAGAAGCATCTCTAAACTGTCTCAAATGAATTGCTTGTTTAAGATTTCAGCTTTCCTGAGATGATAATTTGGAATAGCTTGCTTATCTCTTCTTTCTGTTTAGCAGCTGAACTGTTTGTATCAGTGTATATTTGTATCAGTGTTTTTATTCTACTACGTGAAAAGGTGGAAATCATTATAAAATGAGTACTGAAATGGTTGAAACTTAGTCTAATGATCTAGATGTTTGTAAATATTTATGTATAGATATAGGAGCCCTTTGTTCCTCTAGCAAGTCACTCTATCTAAAAGTAAGCATTATTGGATACCAAACTCACTGTTCCTCTTGACGTCAGTGGAATAAAGCGTTGTGGCTTGACTGTATGTCCTTGGGTATGCAAGCATCCTCTAAAAAGACACATTGTTTGTTTCCAGTGCTACCAGTAATGATGTCTTAACTGAACCTTCTTAGGCAAGCTCTTTGGTTTTGTGTATTCAGGGGAAGATAAGGAAGAATAACAGGGTTCATTAGAGTTGTCTGATGGGAGGAGGTGAGTTGTCTTGTCTTTTGGTAGATGAATGAAAAGGATGAAGTCAAGAAGTTCCCAGATCTCGTGAAGCACAGTGTGTCTTACTGAGACTGTTCGTGAAAGGCAGCATAAATACTTTAGCATTCTTTGTCTCTACACAAGAGCCTGACTGAAAGGCACTTCAGGCATTTAGAGAAGCAAAGTTGTACCAGTCAACTCAGGTCACTGTAGTATTTTTACTTTTTGTGATTATCAACTAAACAGACCACTGCAAGTTTTCGAATATTTAGATGTATTTACACAAACCAAAATAAGGATGTAGCATATTGTACATGAGATTCCAGCCAAGGCTGCTTAACAGACATGAATATAATCAGCTGGCTATGGAAAAACTAAGGCCAGGTAGCAGAGAAAGATTAATAGTTCTAGCAGAACTGTTCAGGGCAGACCTGGTATTCAGTTCTGACTGTCTTTCAGTACAGCCAGTACATTTTTCCATGGACTTCTTTGGACCTTCTCATAGAACAGTGNTGTAGTATTTTTACTTTTTGTGATTGTCAACTAAACAATTTTTTTAAAAATCTGTCAGTCTGGCTGCTACCTAGATGACATATACTCAAAAAGGCCATTCATATGAAGTGGAGTATTCTGCCCCAAAGCAAGATACCTTCAATGAAGCAAGATCTCATAGAGCTTCCTAATGGGAGGAGGCTTCCATATTAAGTATTACACCATCAGCTTCTTCCCTTGACCTCTCTGCTCTAAGCGATGTTGGAATATTTCCTATTCCTGAAACAACTTGGGCTTTCTGTCAGTTCCAAAGCAGCAATATCTGTATAATTCTTGCTGATCCTGCATAACAAGATAGTTCACTCTTTACAATGAGGAGTTTCTGTATCATTGTGTGTGTTCTTTTCCTCACTGTGAGCCCATGCTTTCTTGGAATATGGCATGGGCAGATTTTGAATCCTTGAGTGAGTTACCAACCTGTTCCTTATTCCCTGCCCTCCCTTCAAAAGCCTTCCCTGATTCATGATTTAATAAAGAACATATATACCCAAAGGACAGGTTGACCCTTATGCTTTCACTCAGTTTCCATTCAATGCCAGCTGGGAATTCCCTTCCATTCGTGTCCTGGCTTTCTTTGTCTAGCTTCTATAGGTACTCTTAGCTTCCCCAGGACTGAAGTGGTTTAAGGTTTGCTGTATTGTTTCAAACTTTGTCATCCTAGGCCAGAGTTAAGTGTCTTGGATTTTTGCAATAGAAAAATGAAAATGAGCTTCTAACTACACAAGCATGCTGCAAGCCAAGTAAGTTAGATGCATACAGCTGTATTAGCTTTCTAAAAGCTGTTTTGTTTTGAGGAATGTTCCTCTGCTTGAAACTACAAGATAGTTACGTGCAACAGCTTATTCATATTTCTTTTTGATGGAGAAAGTATTTCTCACTGGCAGAGGCTTCCAGAAAATGGCTATTTAGTCTGTCTTGGTTTTTTTTCCCCCCACAAAATATTTTGTCCTATTGAATCTCATTCTCTGTCTGTCTTGCCAGTGTGTGCTTTTGACCGTGTTGACAAAAGAATTAAGGACTTGTTAGGCTTGCTCAGTCCTTGAACCCTGGCAGTGTTGGTGTGAGGGCACAGAGGGAGAAAGCATGACTCCCACAATTGTTACTAAATTTAAATAATTCGGGTTTTGTGAGCATGTGAACCTGGAGTGAAACCTGTGCAGGTAAGTGCTTTTCCTGCATGAGAACTGCTGTTGTCACTGCTATTACTGTAAGGTAAGTGAGCCTCTTCTTGAGTTTAAAAAAAAATCTTTATTTCCAGAGTGTATATTTTCATGTGTCTAGTCTTAAGGTGCAACTGTAGATTAACGTTGCTTGATTATCGTAGTCATTTAAAGCATTTCTCTCATTTAAATGATTAGATAACAAAAGCCATACCAGTGATATATTCCTTACACTGTTGTACACTGTTGTGCATTTTGTAGAGAAAAAGACATTACTGGAGACTGGACAGCAAATGCCTCACACTATTTCAAAATGAATCTGGAACAAAATATTACAAGGTAAATAATGAGTAATAATTATGTTGCACTTTATTTATTCTGTGCTTTATAGATCTGAAATCTACTTGTGAGCAGTATAAGTTTTATCTCCATTTCCCCATCTTCTTTAATCAAAACTGTGACAGGTTAATTGTTGGCCAAAGCTTATAAGCGAGAAGGACCAAGACTAACTCTGAGATGTTGCTTGCAGCTCATATTCTAATCCCCTTGAGTATGTGTCTCCTTACATTTTACATGTACTCTTCTCCTGAATTGCCTAGCATATTCAGCTTGCTTCACAATTACCAGAGAATTCGTTTGGCTGCCAGTCGATGAAGGCTGGGATTTTTGTAGTCTAGAAGCAGTGACTGAAAGTTTGCATGCTTATGTATTTTACTTTGAGGTTCCCAAAATTAAATTATTCCCAACTGTACTTTTACAGTTGAAAGCAAGATTTAGAAGAGAATTTACTGTGCAGCCTGGCATTATATAAATGAAACTTAGCAATAAGTGTAGTATATTGTTAATGAAGTAATGTGTTCAATGGTGGAATATTCAGAAAATGTGTTTGAATGTATAAACTGGATTTTTTCCTTTCTTGTCTTACACCTTTAGGTGGGGGTCCAAATCTTGCAGCTTCTTCCTTTATAACATCTCTAAGATCAAGCCTTTTCTCTGTACACCCAGCTAAACTTGCCCAGATCCTTTTCATCCCTATCTTGACCAATGCAGTCTCTTCTCAGACCTCCCTGATACTTGTATTGCCCTGTGCATTCAAAACACAGCTGGTAAAATATGTTCGTTGCTTTTTGCTGTTATGTCACTGCTTTTAATCCTTTGACTTGCCCCTTTGCATCCCTTTTCTAACTGCTTAAATCTCAGGTTATTTGTCTTTGCTATTAGAATAATTCATAGTGGTTGCCCTTACATTTATTTGCTCTTCATCTTTAATCAGCTACTGTCTCCTATCCCCTTAATGCCAACCTGGTGTTCACCTGCTTGTTCACTACTCTTGCAAGTGAAGTGCACCTGTACACCTTCCCTTGTATGTGGACTGTCCTCCTCCAGCTAGTGTGAACTTGCAACCATTTCTTCCTTCAGATCTGTTTTCTAGTACTGCTTGTACCATGATCTTAAAACAGCAAGGTAGAGGAGTCAGTCAAAATTATTGATGTCTATATGAAAGAGAATCTTCACCAAAAACAATTCATATACATGAAGCAGTGCTTACTGACTAGCTTATATAACCACATCCTCTTCTTAGTGTTGTCTTGTTTCACCTCTTTTCTCCGTCCTGTTCTTCTCTAGCTAAGCTGTATAAACTACAGTTCATTCTATAGCTGCGCATCATTTGTATGTGGTCGGGGCATGTGTCCTGCTTAATATGAATGCAGTTTATAGTAGTTGTATAGAGAGAACTGCGGTGGGGCTGGAAGTCTCTCTAGGCTTGTACAGAGGCATTCAGAAACCAGGGTGGGTGATGGTCATGCACAGTTTGATATTAGTAATGGAAGCTTGGCATTTTGGTTGTGGTATTTTGATATATTTGCTTTGATGTCTTTGCAAACACTTTGAGTATCAGTATATTAAAATATTATATGCGTTTTCATTTTTTAATCTTTAATATTTTTCTTCAGGAGATTCCACTTTCAGAAATTCTCCAGGTGACTCAGCCTCGAGATTTTTCAAACGTGGTGCAGGGCAGCAACCCATACTGTTTTGAGATCATCACTGACACGATGGTGTACTTTGTTGGCGAAAACAATGGCAGCAGTCATCACAGTCCTGTTCTTGCTGCCTCCGGAGTTGGACTGGACGTAGCTCAGGGCTGGGAGAAAGCCATTCGTCAGGCTTTGATGCCAGTCACTCCTCAAGCTAGCATTTGCACTGCTGCAGGACAAGGAAAAGATCACAGTAAGCAGGGAGACAAGGCACTATTATTTGTATTCTGAAGCTGTTAATGGTAGAGATTACTTTCAGAAAAGCGCTTATGTAGAGTGAAGTATTGTCTGTCTATTGTCTGCTGAATCGGGTCCATAATTTTCCAGGAGTCTCTCAAAAGTGACACTCAGGTTTGTGGAGGGTGGGCAAATCCTTTAATCTGTTGTAGCAGGAAATAATAGTTAAGAATCAGATTTACAATATGAATGCATATTGCAGAGCTTTATTGTAGGAGCATTAAGAACTCACACAGAGTTGCTGGATGTAAAAAGGGACCGTAGTTTAGAGATTTATACCCACACACTTTAATAACTAAATAAATATTCAGATTATGTACATATAATCTGAAAGAACTAAATTGGAATGCTTTTTGATGTTATCCCCTATATATTTTTGAAAATTTGTGAGATGTCAGCTAAGTAGAAGAAAAGGAGTTAGTGATGCAATGTAAATACTGCCAGTGATGGAAAACTTCTGCTGAGCTGTGCGTAGAACAAAAAATACTCTATTCTTCCTTTTATGCACCCATCCTCCCTTTTTTTTTCTCTGGCATAGTATCATATTCATTATCAAGGCTCCACTAAACTATATATTGCTTTCTTTCCTTCTTTCAGACGTATCCTTGTTCCTTACAACAACATTCATTCACATTCTGTACTGAGATTTATGCTTTCATTCTTCAGTTTTCTTTCATCTTCCAGTTACACTTTAATCATCTTTTAGTGAAATTTTCTTTGGCAGGGGATTCCAAAATTAGTTTCTTATCTCTGATATCTGGTTATTCTGCATTGGCAGCAGTTAAGAACATGTAAATGCTGGTCTGAGGTAAAGGCACTTTCTGAAAATCCAACCATGGTCTGAAATGGTAAATTATGAGATGCCAGTACTGGTATCTGTATTTAATTACAGTGAAGAAACATACCTGTAAGATGGTACCTCATAACTGGCCTTATGTATAAGTAAAATGCCATTTCTGATATGGAATTCTTACTTCCAAATATATATATATACACCAAAGGTCTCTTTGTTTTCTAGAACCCAAGGCTTACTGTTGCTGAGAGGCTCGCAAAGTTGTTTTTTCCAAACAATATGTTTTTACAGATA
>VZTO01026375.1:5592-31416 GCA_013400615.1 Syrrhaptes paradoxus | reverse complement strand
TGGATTATTATTACTGTTACTAGATGAACTGTACTCACCTTTTTAAAAAGGCTTTAACATAATTTTCACAAAATAGAGACAAGAGGAAACAGATTTAGGTTCATCTAAAAAAATTAATTAAATGGGATTCAGTGCTTCACAAATAAATACTCTGAATACTCTAAAGAATGTAGACTTGTCCAGAGGGAAAGTTAGACAAGGACTGAATCAACAGGTATACCAGATTCAGCAATAATAAACAGCACATAAAGTATGAAACATAATTTTTAAAATTCTACCTTTAAAGAGGAATTCTAAATTTAAAATGTTACATTACTGAAATGAAAATAAACTGACTTATATCCTTGATTTGTTCACATTTGGAGATATTTGCTTTCTTTAATTCTCTCTAACTACGAAAGTCTGAATACCTTTTTTTTCTATTTACCACTCTAACTGGTATAATGTCTCTCAGCTTCCTAGGGATACCCCCCATCATTTTTGCTTTAAGCTCTGATGCCTCATGAATGAATGGTGTAGTTTTCCAGGCAGCATTATATACAACTTTTTAAACAGACAAGCTTTCTCAAAATTTGGGGTTTAAGTATTCTTTTGGGGCTTGAACAGTATTATGTAGCAAGAACGGTTTTGAGGGGAAAAAAAAAAAAAGGTCTGGAGTTGGGAAAGGCTTCCCCATTAACAGCTAAAATATTAACAAGATATTTTATAAAAAAAAAAGTTTCTACATGTCTTACATCTAAACAGAACAACAAATGGACTCAAACATCTTCCATTTCACTCAGTGAACACAACAAAAGGTAGATATAAGAAAGGTACTCTATCAGTTTGTCTGTTCTCCTTCCAGAATACCCATGAAAGACTCCTCCATATCCCACCCTGCAAAAACACGGGAAACCTCCCCCAACAGCTATGAAAGATAAGTCAGGCCTCCTTTCCTGTGAGAATAAAATGGCAATTACCTAGTCTTGTTCCAAGAGTATAAAAAAATCCTTTATGCAAGTGAGTAAGGGATCTCATGTCTACAGCTTAACAAAAGTTCTGATATGCAAAAAACTAAGAATGCCATTGTATATTAAAAAACAGTATTTAAATAAATCAAACTATAAAAGAATGGTAAATCCCCCAAAAATGATATAGCATGACAGGCAAATCATTCTTAGAGCCTCCAGCCAAACAACAATAACGCTTATATAGTGCTTGCAAAGTTCCTCACATAACTTGTGAGCAGCTCCGCACAGACTGGAGTACATCACTTGATATATGCCATTTAATACAGAAATGCCAGAAGTCTGATCTAGTATACATAACAGACTTTGCCCTTGTTGTCTTAAGTCAAGACAGAATCTCAGAACAAAGTGAAAATATGAAGTTTATAAAACAGTAATATCATATACAGTTATAAAAACTGTTGCCATAGAACCTGGCCCAAATACGTGGTGCCATAATGTTGCTTTGATCATTTTCCACTATTTCTGCCATGCCCTAGGGAAGAGTAAACCATGATTTGTCATTGATCCTGTTACAACCTAAATACAGAGGTACAAAATATGTTTGTCTCTGCCAAACAGCAGTATTAATAAACATGATTTTAGGTTTTTATCAGGTAGCCTGAACAATTCTGCATCTGTAAGTTACGGGAACAGAGTATGATTCAGTTCAATCATTCAGCAATCTTAGCAGGACAACTTACTCTTAAGAGTCGCCAATGATTGCAGTAGATTTCCTCAAGCTGGACACAAAAAAACCCCGCTCTACAAGAAACCAGTGTGCTGCCAACACTTTTTTTTTTAACTAATTCAGGGAACAGCAGTCAGGAAATTTGGGAAACTGTATGTAAAAAAAAAAAATTCAGAACAACTAAATGCAAAATGTAAAAGGGAGTTAGCAGGGATGAAATTGTATGGATTAAAAAGCTTAGATGCTGTTTTTTATGCTTGTAGGCTTGTATTTGAACAAAGGGAACACCAACACAACACACTAAAACTGATCTGCTGCTTACTTGTGGCACTCAAATAACTAATGACATACTAACTACATTGAACATTTTCAATGTGCAGTCAGTGTAGACTGTTTCTGGACACGCTACCATTCTGGACACGCCACCACCCACTTCCAGGAGACAAATCAAGAGTTACAAAATAAAGGATGGTTTCTGAATAAAGTCTTTTAAAGTTATAATGGGAAGGATACAAGGGTAAACAAAAAAAATATTCTTGATTGCTTCAGAATGCAGTTATTTCCCGTATCCAATCTATATTTTCCTTGATGACTTCTGTATGAATTCCTTCCTTCCTCATACTTTTGTCATCTCTATCCTAACTTCCATGAGCCTCCCATGGATCTTACACAATAGTGTCCCATAGGAAAAGGAGAGCTTTTATCAATGACAGAAAGGCATATAATTAGCTTTAGGGATTTCTAATGAACTCACACACAGCCTACCTTCTCCGATTGCTTCATTTAGGTGATCCTCTAGTCACTCCCATTATCATTCACCATGGTAATTCCACAGCAGCTCCTGCTTCCTGATACCATCAGCAACTCCAACAAACAAATCAACTTTCTGGTTCCCTTATGTCACCCATCTCACAACTGCAATTCTTTCCTCTACTGCCACCTCATCTGCCATCCTACCCCATCACCTAGAGCTCCTCTTCCTTCCAAACCAAGCAACCTCCTTAAACATCCAACTCAATGCAATATTTTTCCCCTTCCAATTTCTCACCAGACATTTACTTCCCTCATCTCCCAAACTTCTCAACACACTGACAAGTTTTGACTGTCTCCTCTCAATGTCACTTACCAATGGATTGCTAACACTATTAAACAGAGGAGACCACCTACTTTAAGCTGTTCTTTGTCACCATAATGGAATCTATCCTACTCCCCACAGATCCTACAGGCTTTCCAAGGGGGACAGAGGAAGGGATTAACATTTGACTGTTCTCTTAAGTACACTGAAGCACAGCCAAAGCAGTGTTCGTATCTGTAATTCAAGGGGACATTCCAGTAGGAAGAAGACATGGTGTTGAGGAAGTACTGCATCCAGACAGCATACAGGTTGTCCGAGTCATTCTGTAAAGGGAACCTATCACTAGACAGCAGCAAACTAGTTTCAAGAACTCCGCTTAGAAAAGAGGACATGAAATAACACCTTTGTATCAGGACGACCCTCTACTCTGTGGGGTGCCTTTTATTCATCTGCTTAAGTAGTGTGAATTTCATACACACATATACTCCCTCCTCCTCTCTTTAAGGGCTACATAATTTATACTTTGAGCTCTTTGGAGTAACAGGATTTTTAGTATCTGCCTAACTGGAACACAGTACTCTGAGATTCTGAAGCTTGACTGATGACCCAAAACACTACTAGAATTCAAAAAGCAGCAAGAAGATACTGACTACTACTTTACCGCTCATCTTGATACTGACTATCCCAACACCCAGACTTGCTGGAGTCTAAACTAGAGGAAATTTAGTACAGACATCCACCTCATGAGTCCAAAATCTATTGTGGAGAAAGAAAACCTCAGCCTAAAGCTGAGCAATTTCCTCAAGTTCTTCAAGCAGCTACTAATATTTAACTTTTCATTTGCAGAAGAGGAAGCCTTTAGAACTGTTCTCAGTGTTAAATACTTTCAAAGATCTATCAATCTTCACTATTCTTTCACAGTTTTTAATTAACGCTATAACACAGTGTATATGTTTAGATTAAACCTATCACTAATTAAAAAGAATATAGCAATATTTAACTTTGTTGTTTTTTCTGTTGAAAGCATGTGGTCATCATAATACAATAGCACAGCTGTTTGAGTAAATCTAGCACTGTAGGCAGAAAGCATCATCAGACATTTCATTGGAAACTGCCCCATTACAGTACAGTTTAAACAGACAACACAGCAATCACAAGTGGTCTAGGTTATAAAACAGAACACAGAGTTTATAAGGATTAAAGAAAGTTATACTCACAGCTAGCATTTCTGTAGAGAAGAAAAGGTTCATGGAGCTGAAACTCCAAATCTTTATTTACTGGTTCAACCAGGTTGTGCATGTTTAGTCGATTCACTATTGTAAAACCATGATAAGGTGAAGCTGACCTATTGTTTCAATTTTAACAAAGACAAGGATTAATACCGTGATCAATGTATTAATTCATAACTCTTTCAGAAAATTATATATTCAAATCTCCATTGCTTCATTAGCTGAAACTTTAGCAGCCCTGAAGCTCCAATAGTTGTTCTTCTATGCCATTTCTTGGCATGGCAACTAATTTCAATCTGCAACTACACTTACCTCAAAGTAGAATTAGGATTAACATTAGAGTTCTACACTGCTAAACTGCTGAATCAAAGATATGCCTCAAAAAAAAAAAGTCAATTAAAAAAACTAGGGCAGGTCTAGTATTAAAATGCAAGTGTATTCAATACTTCACATAGGATAGTTTTGAGGCATTTTAGAATTTTTTATTAGAGGAGAAGAACCAAACCACTTACAGAGCAATATTTACCTTACTTTAAATAGGTATGACAATAAAAAAAAAAAGCTGTTAGCTGAATAACATTAAATACACTTGACAGGGGAACCAGAAGCACTAACTTCTTCCTAAAGGGACACTCTTAAAATAAAGATTCCACCCAGTGTCCTCAAGGAGATATAAAATTATTCAGAGTTACATTGCTTAATGAAACTATTTTTATTATCTAGATTTTTGCTAGGCAACAAGTGGAAAAAGAAAATATCAAGCAAGCATTGGAAGTTCAAGATAATTTTAGATCTGTTGTCTCTTGCTGCATGAATGTCATGTCAGCATACCCAACTGTGCTTGTAAGCAGTCACATAATCAACACTGCAGCATGATGAAGGCTGGATAAAAATGAGATATCTAGCAAGCAAGTGTTGAGATTTCTGTAAGAATGTGGCCACCTTTACTGAATGATCAACAACAAAATTGGTCAAGAGCTCTAAGGAGACGTCAAACAATCCTCACCATTGTGAATTAGTCTTCTAATGCACTTACAGGACTTCTTTGAAATCATCAGCTAGTCAGAAGCAAACTTTTTGCTTAGCTTTTTGGGTTTTAGTTTGGTTGGTTTTCTTACACTAAGTATTTCCAAGCTTGAAGCTAAAGCAGACGGGAACTAGTTACTAGTATCCTTTCACATTACCAGGATAAAATATTGTAGTGAACCACTGCATGACAGTCTGTTTGGATGGGTTAAGTCTGCATTATTTATATTTCTTACATTCAACAAAATTTTATTTAATTGTTAGATTTTTTTATTTGCTTGTAATTTAAAACTTAAACCCATGATTGGTTTTATGTGCTGGTTCTCCCTCACCCCATAAAACTGGCAATTTCTTTCATAGTTTTGATGAGGAAATCGAGTAGCCCCCATAAATATACGCTAGCAGATCTCCAAGTTTTAGGCACCTTTGTCAGCAGATAGCTGAAATTATGTTAGGTCAGATTACTTAATTTGTCATCTGTAATGTTTTCATAATCAACTTTATGGATTTTAGGAGACAAAGAAAGACTCAGCATTTAACAAACTTAACATATTAACAAATGTTAAAAAAATAAACTCAATAAACTAGGTTTTTGTGTGGATATATATGCAGCGTTCATCAAGCTTTACAATTTTTCAGCAGTACTTTTAGGTGACTAACAGTCAAAAGCACCTATGTGCAGAGTTAATTTTTTTCACATAAGTATACAGACATTAACAGCTAGACAAATAACTAATTGAGTTTACTGGATGCAGTAAATCCAGTATCAAAACTACACAGGAAACCACCCCAAGTTTGTTTTCTTAAGGAAGGAAAACGACAAAAAAACCAACACAAAAACCCCTTACCTCTTGTACACAAATAAGGTGCCCTCTATGTCCGTTTTCTCCTGCAAGAGACAGCAATTGTATTTAAGGGATATGCTTGTTGACACAATTACGTAGCTTTTGAATTATAGATATTTACCCTATCTTTATCTTTCCATGAAGTTTGACATCATAGGACTAAAAATATGATTTATTCTCAGAAGCTACCTATCTTCACTTAATAACATTAGGAAATTAAATCAACTTCCAGAAGATTTTGTTCATGATCTCAATTTGATGCGATCACAATACAGTGTTCTACAACGTGCCTATGCTGAGCCCAGCTGGTCAGAGCTGAACACCTTTCTCACAACTTCTTACTTTAAATGGGGACTACAGTCTGTTAGTCTGCAAATATCAGACACGTTGTTACTTAAATAACGAGAACAGCACAGCCAACAACAAAACAATATGAGTACGGACCATGACTCTCTTTCGCATTTCAATTTCAAAGCCAGCTTTACCCTGTGCGTGTGACCCACAAGCACAGCAAGCTGCCCGCAGCTCCAGGACTGCACACGGCAATACGAAGTTCCACCAATTTCCGCTTTTGCAGGGAAGCTGGCGGTCACACAAAAACTGCATTTCATCGCAATGCCGAATCCTCACATTTCCCAAACCTCACTCTTTCTCTGTTCAACACACATGAGTAGCAACAACAAATTACTGTTTTAAAAAAGCCCCGACAAACCACCCAACCCAACAAGGGCCACGGGGAGCAGACAGCTCGAGCCCTCAGCTGCCGGTCGGTTCCTCGGAGCAGGCGCCCGACGCTGGGCCGCCCCGTGCGCAAGCACAGCCTGGCCTCGCCTCTCCCCGGCACCAGCGCCCTTCGGGCCGACACCTCCAGGGGAAGAAGCACCCGAACCCCAATCCCCCCTGAGGCGAGGGAAGCCCCCGCCGGAGCCCCGTGCGGAGACCCCGGGCCAGACGGCTGCCGGGGCGAGGGCACAGGCGACCAGAGCCGCGGCGGGCGGCCGCGAACGCCCTGCCTGGGGCCGTGCNGAGACCCCGGGCCAGACGGCTGCCGGGGCGAGGGCACAGGCGACCAGAGCCGCGGCGGGCGGCCGCGAACGCCCTGCCTGGGGCCGTGCCGCCGCCTGCCCCCGGCCCGGCCCGGGCGTGGGGAGAGCCGGGCCCGCTCCTCCGGACTTACCCACTCGTTGGCCTTCGGGCTGAAGCTGTAGAGCGCTACCTGGCCGGTCACGTCGGCGATGCTGGTGATATACGGGTCGTGCTGCTTCAGGGCCGCCAGGCTGATCTCCTGCCCCGCTCTACTCACCGACTCCATCTTGGATCCCGGCAGCCACTCGCGGGGGCGGGCAAGAAGCAGCCACACGGTGTCACCGGCGCACCCGTCCCCGCCGCCGGCCGGAACGCCGAGCCCTGCGCCCGCCGTTCCGATGGGCGGTTGGGTCCCCCCGGGGCTGCGCCCCGGCAGCAGCTGGGGACCCTCGTGTGTTGTTTACACTGTGAGAGGCCATTATTTTTATTGTTATTATTTGTTGACTGACATCAGTAATAGAAAGGCTTCTGAGTTTATTGCAGGCTGGCGTAGGAAGTGCGATGGGCTGAGCCGCAGCTGGAGAAATTCCCTTGCAGTGCTCCGGGGTGATGCTGCTCGTTCGCGTGTTCGGCGTTGCCTGGTGTGGGGACATTTCACAGTCTGCAGGGGGATGTGGAGTTTTCAGTACTTTCAGAATTAAATAATTTATTTTTCTCAGGTGTAATAGACGTACCAACGGCCCTGTGTAGTACATATTTAAGTTTCTGGAAGAAGAGCAAGGTAACATGCTGTGCGCTGAGCTTTGTTCGTGCAATTTTTTAAATCATTGGTGGATTTTAGGAATAGGAAAGTATAGAATATTTATTAGGACCAAGCCATGAATGACTTCCGAGATAACATCACTGAAATTAAACATCTTTGTAGAATTTTGTGCAATCTGATAGGAAAAAACCAGGATTGTAAATTTCTAAACAAAACCATATTTGTGGAAAGTTTCTGACCCTTCTGAAAACGTTAAG
This sequence comes from Syrrhaptes paradoxus, assembly GCA_013400615.1. NCBI lineage: Eukaryota > Metazoa > Chordata > Aves > Pterocliformes > Pteroclidae > Syrrhaptes > Syrrhaptes paradoxus. The sequence goes on along the minus strand of VZTO01026375.1, from coordinate 23,518 downwards.
AATTTCCACTAAGCTCTGTATTACCGCAGGTCATGTTCTTCCCCATTGCAGGTGGACATACTTCTGATTTTAATACAGCTTTACAGTGTAATCCTCTCCCACAATGGCAGACGTTTAATGCACAAGCTATAAGCAAGGATTTAGCAGTTGTGTGGTTCCATAAAAAGTCTTTCTGAGAAGCAATGGAAATATCAAGTTCTAATATAATATAATTTTTTAAATTATAAAAGTAAAACTTTTTGGAGAGAAGCTGTTTTGTTGACAAACAATTCTAGTATAAAGACATTTCTTAGAAAAAGAAATGTAATCTGGATACAGAATTCCTGTGTACTTCATCCTGATAGCTCACCCTGGAATCCCAAGACCTAAGCATTAGTTAAAAAAAAAAAAATCACACAGAATGTCTTAGAGCTCCATAAATCTTACATGCTCTTCTAATGGTTTTACCACAGGAGGGCCCAATCTAATCCATAAAATTTTGAGTTCTCACTGCTTCTGTTAGTAAAGTATATAAAGCTGTTTCCACCAAGGGCAAACAATGACACTTAGTATGATGTCAAAAATACTTTGATTGAAAATGTCTAGTAACACTCTAGATTAGGAAAAGATAGTATGAGGAAGTTAAAGTTTGAAAAGAATCTTTCATATAGAGACAATCAAGATTCTAAGGGCTCAAATGAAACAAAGAAAATTACAAAAACTTTTTTAAGAGCTAGTTTTAAATGGCATTGTAAACATCTGCACCAAACTGCTCGTTCTGCAGTGTGAGATCTTCTCAAGTATGAAAACTCTTTGGCTTCATGTTGAATTAAAAGTGAAACATGGGGAGCATTGATAAAGAAAGAGAAACGCTTGTTTCTGGTTATGGATTGTTTTCATCCTTCATCTGCTAATTCCAGTTCTGCATTTTAGTGAATTTATTCTCCCTGCCCTTCTTCACTGTTGTTGCCTTGGAATAAAATATTTTCTATCTGAAATGAGTCATATGGCCTGCCATCTGCTTCCTCAACCTTGAAGTACACCAAAGTATGTAGTATACTTAGACTCAAGCTGTGACCTCAGTGTAAACCGAAATGTTAGTTGTATCCATTCAGGCATGTTCTGTGATTATTGTATATCGCAAATCTCTTTGTCCTCCCTTGAAGCTATGCAGCAGTTACTGCTGGGGAAATGTTAATCTGTCATTCTCTATTCCCAGTTCTTGCACTGAGCCAGGCAGAAGTGGGGTGATGTACATAATGCCCTCCTGATGTTTCCTCTGTGAGTGGCCAGATTCCATTTGTGTTTCAACAAGTGAAGAGAACATTATATTCTATATTTCAGTGGTTTTATAGGACAGGATATGATGATTTCTTACCCTAAGTACTGTTGTTTGCTTGATGTATTTTAATATTAAGTCAGGTGAAATAATAAAGACCCTCTTTTATGCCTTTGGTTGCTTGTGGCAGCATGGCTGGGTCTCTCCACTGATGCCTGCTCTGCTGTTTGCAGTTACATTACACATATTCTGGCCCCTGTTTTTCACACAGCAGATTACTTATGTATTCCCAAATCTTATTTGGGGTCCTTTCAGAATTCATACAGAGAAAGTCTTCTTCAGTCTGCAGTCCCTTTATTTTTCGCTTTTTAGCTGAATATCATCAGGAAAGAGTGTATTGCTGCTGTTAAGATGATGGAGAAGTGCAGTAAGTGTTCCCAGTCAGTGCATTTTCTCTTATTACTAAAAACTGAATTAGAATCTAGTGCAGTCCAGCAAATTGGAGTGACTCATAGAGCTCATATTCTGCCTTTGCTGTTTTCTACTTGAAACAGTTGTCAGAGGTTTCTGGTTTCATTAGATATTTTGCAAATGACACGCTTTTTATTGGTTTGCTTACAGATGTTTTTCCTTGAATTGTAATAGCAGGCAATTCTTGGACTATTGATTAGTAGTTGCATTGTTATCTATACCTTAAATTTTAGTGCTAATGACTGTAATTCTACAGACTTTTTATTTGGGCTTAGTCCTAGCTAGGGCAAATTGTCCTGGTGATAACTTCCTTAATCAGTAAGTTAATTAACTTTTATTTTGCATTTTAATTCTCTGAGCAAGTCTGCAAATGTTTAATCTGTCCTTTATATGAGGTGGAAATTTCTGTTACTTCGAAAAGGTTAAAAAACAAGGGAGGTGGATGCTAGAATTTTGCAAGGGCTACCATTTTGTTTGAAAAATTATTTTATTTCACAGGAGGCATTACTTGAGCATTTTTACTTGCCTATTATTTATTACAGTGTTTACTCCAGTTGTATTCTTTGCTCTACTGTGAATGCACATTTGATCTTTGCCATTGGTGAGGATGATAGTTCCTGATATTCAGTCTCCTGACTGCCTCACTGTACAAATAGTTCTTCCTGTGGGGATTCTCCAGGCTGATAAAGGATAACTGAAAACTGCTACAGTTGGAGATTATGACCCATCTCCTTGTAAATGAGATTTGTAAAAATCTCACCATTTGAGGATTAGCACAGAAATGGCCTTCAGGCTACTCAACAGCAGCTTATACCATATTTATGTACATAAAGAAAAGTTACCTTTCCTGGCACTTATTCTGCTCTTTAGGGGCGCTGAGTGAATCACAAGCCTTTCATAGGTCTTCTGACTTGCAGTGTGCTCTTTCTGCACTAATGCTGCAGCCGCAGGTACCTTTTTGCATATTCATGGTGACAGATGTTTATTTTTAACCGTGAAAAGTCTTTTTCCACCTTTAGAGGAAAGTTTTCTAAATTGTTACACATTTCAGTGCTATAGGGCAGCAATTTTTTTCCTTTTTAGCAGATAGTTTTAAAAACTTGGATACACTGCAGTATCAGTCACCAAATCAGCTTCCTTTTATCGTTCTTCCTCTGGTTACGAAACTAAACTTGTTGAAACACTTGCTGATTGTCATCAGGATAAAATACCACCAGACGAACAACTAATATCCTGTCATTGGATTTTTAGTAATTAATTTAATGATAGATTTTTCAATTTGTAATGTCCTGCTTGAGTGATATGCTAAACAGGAATTGTAGACAAACTGAGGAGACTGTGGAAAAAGCTGGAGGAATAGCAAAAGATTTAGAGTGCATGGCTTGCAAGAGAAAACAAAAGAAATTGTTATGTGGATGGGTCAAAAAGAAAGAGAAAATTTTAAAAAGAACATGGCAGTTTAGACCTTTGATGTGTAAAAGGTTGTGACAGAAATTGGTTCTTCACACTTACTGGCAAAAGGACAAAATGAATCGGGTCAATGTGCAGCAAAAATAATTAGGCTGGATCCTAACAATCCTGATCAGTAGGAACTGTTAAGCGATATAACAAGTTACTGAAGGATGTTATGGTGTCTCCTTTGCTGTTGTTTTTTAAGATCAGATAATTCAATATCTGTCAGGGATGATCTTTCCATAGTTGTTCTTACCTCTGTCTTTTAGTTTAGGGTAATCATTCAGTTTTGCTGTTGTATCATTTCTCTCCCACCTTTCTCAGGTGAGCAGTACCCCTTCACTTCTGTGAGTCAATTTTTAAAGTCAGAATTATGAAATAAGCCAACCATGTGTTTCTACAGTTCTTCACAGCAAAGGTGACGCTTTCTGGCCTGGGTTTAGTCAACAGGGTGTGTTTTTGTTGGTTTTTTTTTTTAGCGTGTGACTGCATCTGCAAGTACAGTCCAGAGGGATACAGAACAGTGGTAAACTAAACAAATTCCATGGGACAGGATGGTGTGTAAAGTGACTCCTGGTTTTGGAGGGTCATCACTTTGAAGTGACAAGGTATAGGAAAATATTTCTGGGACTGCTAGCTTACCCAGCTGCAAGTGGGGGATTTTTTCCTATTTCTTGCTGTACATAAAATAGAAATAATTCATAACTACTTTGTAGAGTATCTGAGTTTCTCAGATGTTGCAATACTGAAATCTGAATTTAACTGTAAATTAGCTTGGTCTTATTTTGTCATGTAATAGTAAAAGTCATAATGCTGGACAGGAATGGATGACTTTTTCTTTTTTTTTTTTNTTTTTTTTTTTTTTTTTTTGTCCTTGTACAACAGGCAAAATGTTCTAGAAAATGTGAAGAAGGAAGCATTAAAACCAGCAGTGAATTACTGAAATAATATAGTTTAATAAAGTACAAGGAAAAGTACATAACAAACCATTAGCCATCTATGTGGTCACTGCCATTTTGGACATGAGTATTACCAACAGTTATGATCCTTTTAAGAGATGCTAAAAAGAAACATTGAACAAAGAAAAGGCATTAAATTACACTTATAACTCAATAAAATCAAGAGAATTAAAATATTCAACTTGATTCATACGGTAAAGCTGTTCCCACAACAACAGTGCAAGAGGTTGAAATAGGTCACAGGCAGCCCTCCTTACATTGCTCAAGAACATTAGAAGGATTAATCATTTATGGATTATCTCCTAGAAACAATGATCTGGTGCAGACAGGTAATCCAATCTCCTCTATCTTTCTAACCTGGTTTGCCGTTTCACAGGGGATTGTGGAAGGGTGGCAATTTTTTCTAGGAAGATATTGCTGCCAGTTTGAAATATGTAAATTGCTGGAATTTGCATCAAAATATGACAGCTCTTCTCTGACGAAGGTAGGTAGTGAAATTAGACGGGTAAAACTAAATTTTTTTTAAACTAGAGCACAGTGGTTTGGCTCAGAAATTATATCATGTTCACCCTTAGTTATAATCTGTTCCTGAACAGAGTAAAAAGAGAAGTTTATAATTGAAATAAATCAGAACTAGAGAGAAAACTTTATTCCTGGGACTCTGCATTTTGCATAAATATCCAGTAATGTGTTCTTCTTGATTAAATTTGTCCAAAAATTCAAATACAATTTATTTTGGAATATGAGCCTTTCAGTGATCGCAGCTTCTGTAAGTACATTAGATGTAGGTGTACAGCCTGACTTTTAGTGGTTTATATACTTAATGTAATAGGTAGGGCTTTGAACATACATCTTTAGCCAGTCTTGTTGTGTCTTATCCGACAGTAGATACGAGGCCTGCTGCTGAATATATTAGAACTGTACTAATTTCATTACTGAAAATGAACTCTACTGTAAATCTCCATTGTGGCAAATTAGCAATTTGACAAAATACTGCAGTGGCAAAGATACGCAATCAGGGATTCTCTATTGTATATTTTAATTTACGTGTAGTTTCTGTTTTATTGCTATAATAACATCAGGAAAACCAATATGCAATTACTATTACAAGACAGAGTAGCCTGTTCTCATAAGTCTTCTCATACAGATTATAGGCTGCGCAGATAAAAAAAAATGACAATTAGATTAGCAAGGTTCTGCTCTATACAGAATTGAGAAATACATCAGGAATAACCGAGCATCATAGTAGATACTGTGAGCCTTGAGAAAGCTACTTTGTCAGAACTATGTCAGTTTTTAACTTGCCCAATTTTTAATTAATGAGTTACCTACCTTAAATATACTGTGTCAGTTTTATGGCATTATTGTGTGCTTGTATTCTTGCTTGTGGGCATCCTTTTGTATCCTTTAAGGTTCCTGAGACACTTTTGATGTCTCTATGTATCTAGCCCTTTAAATATTAAGATTATTACCTTAATTTTAAAATGTGGGTTTATATGCTTCTTTATCTGTGAAACCTTGATGTAAAATAGCAAGTCAGAATTCCTTTTTAATAGTTTAGCTGTTCCTCTTGCAAAATATGCACATATCAGAGCTATCATCTTTAAAACAGATTAAATAATTTTTTATGACCGAATGTGTATTTTTCAATAGGCTTTTCTTGATGTGGCACAGTACTAATACAGAAAATGCAAGACAATCATGAGAGTAAATAGCTTCTAGAGCTTCTCAGACATGACTGGGAGCAAATATAATGTCAAACAGCCACGTGATTTTGGCTGCTTTTGATGATTCTCGGGTTGTCCCGTGTCACAGGAACGGGACTCAGTAAACCTGCATTCATTCCATAGGTTATTAAACCACTTCAGCTCTCTGTACCTTCATTTTCCCAGACATGAAACAAGTGCAATGTATTTATTCATTGTTATAAATGTAATTTAAATACTTTTTTTGGAGAGTAGTATAAACAGGAGGCATTATGACAATATTTCACTCATCCAGGGAAGGGCTGGTGGATTGCTGATCTATCACAAGACCCTGTTTGAAGATGAGGGCGGCAGCTGCCTTGGCTGCTGTCATCCTGATGCTGCAGCCGTGACAAAGGAGCAGGTTCAGGAAAGCTGCCGTGCTCCGCAGGCTGGGTTTCCTCAGGCCCTCGCTGCCAGCCAAGGGCTGAAAACTGAGAGATACACACGTGTAGCCAGAGACCTACGGCACAGTGCCGGTTAATTCGTACTGTAAGCACGTGTACCTCTTGCTCTTTGCTTTGTCAGCTTTCTCCAGGATGTGTCACGTTCAAGAGTATTCAGTGACACAACCGTGAGGATTTAATGTGTGCTGTGTGCTAAATTCTGCCCCTAACAGTTGCAGTCAAGAATCCATCACCTGTTTCTGCTTTGAACTGGTACGCTGAGGCAGACCCACCCAGTTTGGGATGGAGTGGCCTTTCCAGGGGGTAAGGAAGGCAGGCTGAGAAAAGTGGGAAGGAGTCACCATGCTGGCAGAAAGGGAAGCTCATTTACATCCTGACTAACTAAAGAAACTGGATGACCTCTTCTGTGGCTTCTTTTCACCAATTAAGTTCTGGCTGATGATGAACCATAAAGCTATCTGCTGAAGATCCCCTGGGAGCCCTGTGGTTCAGGTGTGGGAGGAATGGCACAGGAAGGGCGTTTTGAGGGGAAGGCATTAACATGCAATGCTGTGGAAATCTGCAACCAAACTGTGGCACAGAGCTTGGCTTGAGAAACTGCCGTAGTCCAGGCAGACCTTAAGGGCTGTGACAGAAGTGCAATTGCTGCTTTTAATTTTGGGACCTCATGTCCCTTGACTGTGGTGTTAGAAAACAAGTGATTGAGTAGTAAGGAATTATTTAAGAATAAAAGCAGAAACATTTAATTAATTTCGTATGGGTTGTGTGCAGTTATGTGTGTAAAGTAAAATGGCAGTCAACTAGTAAACTAGTTTCTACAAAATTCTGTGTAGAGATTTACTGAGTTTTCACTCTGAAAATAATGTAACTTTAGAGATTAATCTACAGATTAGATTGCTTACCTTGGAATGCTTTCAAAGGAAAAAGGCCTAACTAGTATGTTGTGTGTTGAAACCATCCTCGGCATTTGTACAGTAATTTTTCCCCAGTAGTTTTTCATAATGAAATTGCTTTTACCATGTGGAATAAGTGTACAGAAATTATGAACTCGAAGACCTTGTGTAGGGGTGATACCTTTCATCAGGTAAGTGGTTGAAGAGTTGATGAGCATCTCTCCAATAGATGATAATAATCACAAATAATTATTTAAACACTTCCTGAGTACCAGTTTGTGTGATGCACTCTGACAGAGGCTTTCAAAACCCTCATGGTCAAGATGGTGACTCGTTCTCATTTTCAAAATGATCGCCCCTTCTGAAGTCTGTATAAGTTATGTGATTTCCAAAACAATTAAATTTAACAGACTTCAAGAGCAGCAGTGTGGTCTATGTAAAATGTTTTCACTCTGAATGAAAAACGGCATCCTTTTTGTCTTTTTTTAAAGAAAATTTATGATCAGCTCTGTTTTCATCATGGACTGGTCACCTGAACAATTAATGACTGGTTATGTCTAGGAGGTAAGCTGAATACGGAGGGAGAGCTGTTGGTGTACCTGCAGTGCATGGAAGGGGAGTGTGGGGCCAGCCGACAGGGAAAGGCAAGCTGCTCCTCCTGCTCTTTGCTTTAGCTCTCGGTAGCAAGAGTGGCAGGGGAGTGCAGACTGAAGGAAGGTCTCAACAGGCAAAGACAGATGTGTCTTTGCAATATATTTGTGTGGGAAGGGAACTGTTTGACTTTAGTAAATATTATGGGCATATATTTTTGGTAAGATTCTCCCATTATAGTCTGGTTTGGGTTTTTTTCTTGTTTTTTTTCTTGTTTTTTTTTGACTCAGTCTTAAATTCCATCTGTTACCGGGAGCTGGACAGGTAGTCTGTGTAAACTTGAGAGATTTAGCACTTCAGGGCCACCATGTGTTTCATGAGCCTCTGTGACATGAGAGCCAGGCAATGCCTTTGGCTTACCAGCAGCTGTGGGGAATGCTTAAGTTAAAACAGCAATAGCCTGTTACTCTTGCTCCTTTAGCAAATCCCAAAAATGTTAGTGTGTACTATCAGAGTTTTTACATTTATTTAACTTCAGATATTCCTTTTAGAGGCCCTAATCTACTTCATGGTGCTTGTTTAATGGTCAAAGTGCTCTCCATGGCTTAGTGGCACCATGCCAGCTGCTGAGAGGTTTGAAGGGTAGTTACTGTTTATTTTTAAACAATGAGAGACTGGCTAAGTAAAATCCACTGCAAGTGAAAGCTAGTAGCTGAAACATTGACTTTACCAGGTGGGCATGGCTGCCAGTATAAAAAAATAAAGATAACAATTAAGGTAATTGTACAAATGCATTTTGTTTGTTACCATCCTGTCAGCAGAGCAGAGGGAGAGAATTAGTAAACTTAGTCCAATCCTTGTTAGTTCTTTATAACCTTGACAAAAAAAATCAGAGAGGAAGATAAAGAAATTGTCTATATTCTATCTCTTTAACTTGGTTTTTCATTTGCATCTCTAGTCAGAATTTAATTATTAATGTTTGTAAAATTTTATTATGGTATATGGGCTATCTGCAAACTGTTCACTGAGATTATTATTTCAGTTATCTCTTAATTGTAGTTTTTAAGCAACATCATAGTGGTTCTTGAAAGGCTCCCAAAGCCATCAAGTGTTCCCCAGAGGATATACTAATAAGGCATATAATGAGACATCGAGATTAATTTATTCTTTTAATTTACACATAACAAGGTTATTTTTGATACTTTTGTTACCTGTTTCTCATTAAAAATAATCTAATACTAGAAAATGTTTACCCTTTAAAATTATCAAAAGAGAATATCCTGCTTATTTGTATGTAGCCAAAGGAATAGCAGCAAAGCTTGTTTATATACTTCTATTGCAATCATCAGAATGGTAACAGAGGAAAAAGGCAACTAAAGCGTAGCTCTCTAGCAAAATCTTCTGTTAGCTGAAGGATTTTTGAGGCTCCTACAGTCTCTTTGGGGCTGTAAAGGACTGATGGCTGGACTGACCCTTTCAGCAAGTCCACCGTCACGGTGACTGTGGCCACCCCTGTGCATGCTCACTGGTGCTAACATCAATGATTTAATTTTTAATTAATTTTCATTTTCATTTTCATTTTTGTTAATTTTAATTTAATTAATTAAGTGAGCACCTGAATTTGTTCTCTGACTAGTCAGTATCTGAGGTGTATGGCTATTTGAAAATGCTCATTTTGTGACCTTTGGCCTGGATCCAGGACCTATTTTGGTCCTAGCCTTTGGCTTGTATCTTGGTTTCTGTCTCAGGCTCTTGACCTTTGGTATTTAGCCTGATTGCTGGTCTTTGAGTGCCAGATTGCTTCTTGTCCTAGGCTTGCATTATGGTTTCAGATATTAGCTCTAACTGCTTATTGCAGCTTGGCACTTACATCTTATTTGTGCTTTTGAAATTTTCCCCTTAGGTCACTAGTTGTATTTCTTACATTTCTTTTTCAAATTCCGTACAAATGAGTCAAAACTCTTGCAATCAGAACAGCTCTATGTTGCTCAATTCTAAATGCATCCTTTCTCTCCTGGGTCATTAAACTGAGGATGCAGAGCTGTTTGGACCTCCTCCAGAATCCTTGATTCCTACCCAACCTGGGTAGTTGCTTGGTTGCCTTTGTGCTCATTTTTATCTGTTCGGATGGCTCCTGGCCTCTGTGCCGGTGGGTGGGTGCCCATCAAGCAGAGCCTCGGCCCCAGGTGACCATAGGAAGTCTGCTTTATGGCTGGACACTCCAGAAAACAAAATGAGTGCAAGTGTGATAAATCCCAGCATCCTGTTTGCTAGAAATCTGTTGCCGAGACACCAACCTGTAAATTGGCTTATTCGAGCAAATGTGTTAGAATGAAAAACTCTCCCTAAATTAGAAATGAAATCAGTTCATTTCCTCCTAAGACATTTGATGTGAAATGACAGCAAAATCATATTTAAGGAAAATAAGAACAACATCCCTATAGTATTTTAAATAAAAGCACCAAAAATTCTGTCGGTTTTGAAGGTCAGATGGCAAGTTTCATGTTCACAGTCGTGATTACATGCTCACGTGAGTTTGTTTCCCTGGCTTTACAGGGACTGTTCGTGTGAATAACTGCTCCTGCAGAGTAAATAAAGGCATTTGCAATCTGGTCCCAGCTGGAAACTTATTTCTGAAGCCAGTTCACTCTGTCATAAAGCACAGATTCTTTATTTTATCTTGTTTTGTATTTATCTCAAACAATGCGAGATCTTTGGGTTGACTTCTACTCCATTCCAAATTTCTCCCTACTAGAAGAGATGTACATTCCAGAGCTTGTAATTCTTTCTGGACACATATTTGGAATAGAGATTTTCTTTTTGTCTGGGAGGGGAAGGATAATTGCTACCTGCCTGGATATCAGTTAATTAGCAGTCTCCTCACCAGTAGACTCCTGGCTAAATTCACTCCTTTGCTGAGCAATTTATTAGATAACTATAAGACTATTCGGGCAGCCCCAATAGTAATTATAACAATGCACTAATTACTTGGTATACTTAATGGCAAAAAGGGATGTAAGGAAATACAGGGCAGATATTTTCCATGTTTTATGAGCCTTTCTGTCACACCTTTCTCTTGGATCACACAGTTTAGTGAATTAGATCCAGTTGTGCCTCAAGTGAGGATGTGGCATAGTTTTGGAGGAGGTATAGACTATCCTTTTCTTCCACAGTTAACACAATCTTGCAATGCAGCACAACATTTCAAACAGGAATCGCTGCAAGGCTGCTTAGATATGGAGAATCAGCTCCCCTGAGTGCTGGTGCTCATGTAGTGGCTTGGGAAACGTACGGAGGAAATGCACGATAAACCTTTCGCTCGGCTCTCCTGTCACATCTTCTGTGGTGTGTCTGTCCATTAACATGCCACTGTCTCAGCGAGAGCGCTGGGGTCTGCCCAGATCACTTGGCAGCTGTCAAGTGGATAAGACAAGCTTTCTGGGGAATGCACTAAGATAGTTACAGGAAGGTGCAGTTAAATCGCATACACTGAGCGCTGTGAGCAAAGGCGGCTTTCTCCTGCGGTATGGGGACCAGATGGACTCAGTGACTCTTCTTTCAGTTTCTGGGGGAGAATTCAGTACATATGGTCTGGAATCAACACCTCATGTTGTCAGTTGAAGACACACACTTTCCTTCCCCCCCCACTAATAATTTTCATTGTTCTTTTATAAACAGAAAATCTACCGGTGAGTGCGAGCAGGTATGTGTAAAGGCAGCCTTTTGAAGTTTGCCACCTCTTTATCTCTTTTGCTGAACTCCCCCTGGAGTCCAAAAGCCCAAGTTCTTTTCTTCTCTTTCCTGCAAGGTAGGGACAGCTGCTATTTTGAAAAGAGAGGCTGTGTAACATAGTCATTCTTCTCAGCAATTTGAAAAAAGCACAAGCTCTCTCTTGCTTGGGAAGTTATGTTTGGGATAAATGCAACTTTTAGGTGTATTTAGCAGTACACGAGGAAGAAACTTGTAAAAAAAATAAGTATTTGTTCATATCTTTTAACGAGTAATATTGTAAATGCTTTTTTGTGTTAATATAAATATAAAATATTGACTTAAGAAAACGTCCAGTGCATTAGCTTCATAGTCTCTGAATTTGGTATAGGTATTAAATTAGTAGCAGCTGTTTCTAGTATTTTTTTTTCCTCCCTCCCTGAACATGGATCACAGACACAGGATGTAGGATTTATAAATTGTGTGCAAGTGCCAACGCATTTCTAAAAGTCAGGGCAGCCTCAAGTAGTTCTTTTTAATTCTTTGAAAGCTGATAAAATTAAAATTTTTCAATAAGATATAGAAAAAATAATTTTTACTGTCAGAAAGTACCTAATTCAAAATGTCTTCTAGTAATATAGAAGAAGAACTTGATATGGAAAACATTCAAAACATTTTAAAAATAAAATTGAATGTTTCAACATTTCAGTTTTTCATTTGGATAATTTTTTGTGTTCAAACTTTTAGAAGTACAGACTATACTATTTCAATATTGCTGTAAAAATCTTTCAACAGGGTCTGGCTGATATTTCCAAATTAAAAGACAGTGGAATCCACATTTTATTAAACATTTTAGGGTTTCAATTTTTTTTTTTACCCACTTAGGATGAAAATGAATTTTGAAATGCCTGGATTTCTCAAAGGCTAGGCAATCTATTACTCTAACTGAAAGGGGTTTTGCCACAGAGCTCCCTAAAGTACCACCTGTAGCCTTCTTACACAAAGCAGTGCGTGTCCTTTTGCAGTGTTGACTATTAAAGCATGAGAGCTGTTAGATGAGAAAAAATTTGTAGCATGTAAGAATTATGTATAATTAACACACTGTTTAAAATTAAAGGAGGTTAAGACCAAAAAAAAGTTTCTTTTCACCTTAACACTAAATCAAACTAATGTTAATTCACCTTCAGAGACAGCAATAACCTCAAAAAATGGCTTTTCCAAGATTTTTATCAGTGGAAAGCCCTTGGTCTCCAAATACATAGCACAGAACTGTTTTTACAGTTCCAAGGGATTACTTAAAGAAAAAAAATAAGTTGCATCAAGATTTTTTGTCTCACTGAAGTCCATGAGCATTGGATTAGGTCCTTAGATCAGGTTATGCAAACATTTCTGTGGGCTTTTTAGACGTAATGTTTAGACTGTTACTATAGAACGCTGCAGTGCTTTCCATAGCTTGATATTTTAATACTTACACTTGAAGAGCTTATAAATTATTTTTCCACCTGATACAACCTCTTCCCATGTTAACATATACACTGGTATTTAAGAATATCACTCTTTCCTTTCTGCGCTCACTGAAATACGTGAAACAGCTGCGTGGGGTCTGACAGGATATAAGAATGTTGCTGAGCCTTAGTGATCCTTAACTTGCAGGAGAGAAGTTATCCTTTGCATTTTATCTTGCAGCTATTTCCTGTTTACCTGTGGATAAGAATATTTTTTTTTAATCCACTGTCTTTGCTCCTCATGCCTATTTGGTGGATAAATATGGCCGCTGATCTGAACACTGACTTGAAGACATTCGCTTTGAACCCAATTTATCTTTTTCTTACTCTGTTAGCTTTAGTCTTGTATAAAGAGTCAGTGCAAAGTCTAAGGTCCTTGCCCAAGAAGTCAAGGTTTTGAACCTCACTTAAAAACCTTGTGTCAGGTGTTACTTGAGGCTTCAGTGACACAGAAAGGCTGTGCTAGAGAAGGCCTGGAGACAGAGGACTCGGACACACTTGGTTTTGATTCACGGAACTGTATGTTCAGATACAAGCTGAAGACAATACTCATCATTGTGGAGTCCAATTAGAAGGAAGTGAGGACCTCAGGTTTAAAAAGACCAGACTCTTCTGTTAATTCCGCGTACTGCACTGACTTTTAACCTAATTCTTCCAAAAATGCATCTCACTACTAACTGGGTAGTGTTAAATTAAGTGAAAATAATCCCTTTGCTACCAAATTAAACTGATGTTGCATGGACATGTGTTTGTTTTAATATTGGCTGTAATTCCCTGTTTCTTATAACCATCAGAGCTCTCATATGATGAGCACAATATAATTTTTCCATGATCAGCAGTTGCACTGCTTTAAGAATGATGCACTAGACTTTCCCAAACACTTGAACACATAATGTGAAGGATGCACAGCTACCCTTCTTCAAGAGCTGCTGAAAGAATCTGCGCTCTATGATGTCAAGGAAGACGCTACCCTAGCAAAGTCAATGGGATTTGGCGACCTATATAATTGTTATCTTAAGGTCTTTGTTATAACTAATTCTGAACATGGGGACTAAGCATCTTCTTTTTTGACTTACTGGAATTCTTCAAATCCTCATAAAATTTTACTGAGATAATAACAGCAATCAAATGTTGCATGGGTAGTACTGTTCATCTCTAAGTGCTTTTTAAAGGTAAGAAACATAATTCACTGATGCTGAAACAAAATTTAAATGGCTTCTGCTAAGTCCCACAGCATGTACTGACAAAAATGGGGAGTGAATAATCCATCCAATGCGCCAAGTCTGTGTAGCAGTAACTGCATCTTTGTTCTTACCATTTTCTGTGAAAGTAATCAAAACTGTTAAAAACTTTGAAAAAAATAGTAACTAATACTATGGTTCTACACACATTTTAACCTAGCATTAGCTAGCTCTGTTACTGCAAGAAGTGGTCCTAAACCTCTCTGACCTTTTCCACAAAATCTTTCTAGCTTATTTATTTCTATTGTACTGCAGCATACATTTAACTTAAATTACCATATTAACACTTAGCCTTCTGGATCTTTTAAGCCATTCATAGTAGTTTCATAACAATATGTCTCATTGAGCCTTCAGTGCAACTCCCTCTCTATCTCACCATTTTGATGAGAGAGGGGACAGTTCTAGCTTAACTCCTTGCATCATGCTTTGGAAGATACTGTTTGTTCTTGACATGTGAAGGTATCTTAGGATGCCATCCTTGAAGCCTTTCCTTTTCTTTTCACTGCATTCTTATTGTGTCTGTCTGTGCTTTAAGTTTCATGCTCTGCCAAATTTTAGCCTGGAGTGACAGCAGAGAAATGAGCATTATAATGAAAGAGCTGAGAAACCCTTAGCTGTAATGACATGAGTAGTGCAGCTATCATTTCAGTTTGCTGTGTTCTTTACTTTAAATCTTCAGTGCTATTTTCTGCTTTTATCCTGCGTGGAGCAGTGGGATTACTCAAGCGGTTTATGGCTTAGAAGTTGTGCAGTTAAGTGACTTGTTCAGTGGGGTGGATGGACTCTTCTCTGGGGGCTACCTTCTTAATTTTAGAGGTGTGGAAAAGTTTAAGGTTTGAGGACTCACTCTAATGACACCTTATTTTATACACCTCTGCCTGAGGGAAGGTCAGTGTCTTCAGGGTGGAAGAAACAGGGCATTTTGTATTGCAAAGGGGAAAGAGTGGAGCCTTAAGAGGAAGAAAATTTAGCTCATGGTAGAGAAATATTAGTTGGTGATGTAGGCATTAATATTTTAGATCTAAGTCATTTGAAGCAGGATGTCTGCCTTCCTGCGTGTATGGATGCTGTCCAAAGCATTTCTGACATTACCACAGTGCAAATAATGCATGGACTAGATATGAATCTGTACGGAAGTGCCCGCTCTGTGGCTGCACATGCCTGACATGACAGCAATGGAAGTAATGATCCTGTGGGGTTTTGTGGAATTTCTCATTGATTTCGGTGAAAGCAGAAATAAATTTCCAGGAGGAGTTTTAGATTATATTTCTGTCTTTTCTAAAGTGGCAGAAGTCCTTTCATCCTGAATATACCGTGCCATTTTATACTAGACAAGGATTTGGCTCTGAGAATTGCCTCTGGACAATATCTGCCTGATTCCAGTTGGATGCAGTTACTATGTGGGTGGGTGTGTGGCTCTTGCTGTACTGTGTGACGAGGTAATGCTGAAGAAGAGGGGAACTATAATCCCTTTAGCTGCATCATATATCTTCCCCTGGTGACTGAGATTAACACTGTATTAATTTGAACAAAATAAATACGGTATGCATATACTAAAAATATAAAACAAGATGTATGTGCAGAGGGATGCTACCAGCCCACAGACATTGACTGACATGAGCCTCATGAAGCTCAGCCCCATTTTCCCATTGGGGAAATGAAATCCTGATCTTTGGACATGGAGAAACTTGACTGGGCAGGGCCATGAGTAACCTGCTCTAAGCTGATCCTGCTTTGAGCAGGAGATTGGACTAGCTGACCTTCAGAGGTCCTTTCCAGCCGATGTTGTTCTATGAATCTAGTCCATTAAAAGAAAAATCAGTAGTGAAATAATTGTCCTTTGTGTTGTGAATCTGACTAAACTTCTAAACCAGTGGGTGCTTAGCCATGCCTAGAGGGAGGTTCATAGCTCTGGCAGGATTATTGAGGGAAGACCCTTCAAGTGCATTATATCGGCAACAGATTAGCTCATTGCTGTCAGCAAAGTTAGGCTATGAACTTTGATTTGATCTCCTGTGCTTCCCTGTCACTAAGAGATCTGTACTTCTCTCATTATGATCATCAAATCAAAATGCTTATACCTCAAGAATACATCTGCGTTGTCTGAACTCATCCCACTTTTCCTTTACTTTACTGTATGGAAATTAAGGTGATTCATGGAGAAGAGATTACTGTGCTTCATCCCTGCCTTTGCTCTCGTTTTCCCTTCTGCTTTTCACATCTGACAGCATTATATCTCAGGCCTTGCATCCACTTCTAGTGTTCTCTGGGATATAATTTGGAGAGCTCCTGGAATGGTGTTGCACAGATGTGGCTGCTCCAGGGAATGCTGCTGCAAGATGCTTTCCATAAGAAACAGCACAAATTCTTCAGATCCTTGTCTCTCCCCTTGGTCTTTCAAGTTTTGATTATCTAGAGAAGGCATGCAGGTACGCTCCTCTATACAAGGGCGTGTAACACTTGGTTTCTTGAGCTGACAGCTACCACCCGTTATTTGTTAATAGTCTTTTGAGGGACAAAGCTAATAAGAGTGAGAACAGCAGCAATGAGGCTATCGTGCTTCTCTGAGTCAGGTTTGATTAAAGAAGGTAAAAAATTGTGATAACATCCTTCTCTGGAGTATGTCTGACTCTTCAGCTAGAACAGTTTTCTTGCATTTGTGGGACAACATTCTGCTGGTCATAAAGCATAGGAGCACAAGAAAATTTATGGAAGAAGAACCAAGTAACCTACTTGGTTTATTTTGCCTTACCAACAAAGTACTTCAGAGCAGATCACAGCAGATGAAGGGAAGTCAGAACTTTTGGGGTTTTATTCTTACCCCAGACATGTAATTGCAACAAAACTTGTTTTGTCTCTCATTGCCTCATCTTACCTCCATGTAAAATGCAGATTTTTTATTTCTATTAAAAAGGAGGATTAGAAGCATAATCCATTTATCTTTTTAAAGTATTTTGAAATATTTAGAAGATGATATGACTCCAAAGGTTTACTGGTCAAGAGCCTGTTGTGCTGGGTGACAATAGTAATAAAATCCAGATGCATTTTTTGTGAATGCTTTTCTAGACTCTTATTATGCAGTGCAATATTAAGAGCTCATAAAGAAAATCCAGTTATAAAGCACCTCCAGAACAGATACATGGTGATCTCAGTAACTCCTGGGTTGGCAATATAGGTACAGGAGACAGATACACATATTTTCTTGAGTGTACAGCCAAAGTTATGCAATGATTGGTAAGACTTGAGTGTTAAGCATTATTCTGATTTCATTATGATTGCTCTTTCAGACACAGATATGAAGTGCAAAACATATTGATCTGTTGAGTGTCTAGTAAACTTTGAGAAAACTTCCAAAACCACCAGCATAACTATAAGTGTCATAAATTCCAGACTTCTTGTCCTTTGTTGCACTTTTCCATATAGCTTATGGGAAGTCCAATGTGTCAAGTCAAGAGTAAAGCTTTAAAAAACCAAAAATATATTTTCTGCCCAAGAAGCCACACAATTTTTCATCCCTGAAAAGGTTTGTTACACCATGAAAAGTTTGTTATACCATGATTAGGCTTGTTGGTCGGACTCTTACATGGCACACCCAGAGTCAAGCTGAAACAGATACCAGGAACTTGATCTTAATAAATCTGTAATTAATTAGAATTGTGTTGCTCTGACACTCCCAGAATACTTGTTAAAAACAAA
>VZTO01026373.1:120-11451 GCA_013400615.1 Syrrhaptes paradoxus | reverse complement strand
GAGAAGGAGAAGAAGGAGAAGAAGAAGGAGTAGGAGAAGGAGAAGGAGGAGAAGGAGAAAAGAGAAGAAGATGATCCACCACGTATTGATCAGCCACTGGATGACTATACAACACCTTCACCAAGAAATGAAAACTGAGCCTACAACATGAATATTTGAGCCAAGGGTTGGTGTAATGGACTATTCATGAAGTTCTACAAGAAAACTGCATCTGCTTGTCAAGGCCCTGATGAGGCAAGGCCTTGTGATGTCTCAAAGCATTTCAGTTGTAGACTCCTAGTCCTATCCCTTACTGACAGGAAGAAGTGAAGAATGAACTGAAGGCTTTCCTCCCTTTAATAACAAAGTTCCTAGTCTTGCTTTTACAACAAAGCAGCAAACCCTTGCTGAGAAAGGCCACTGCCTCTAGCTTGAAGTTAACCTAATACAGGGTCCGCACGACCTCCAGCTCAATTGGCTGAAAGGGTTAATGCTACCCTTCCCCCTCTTGCACATCCACAGAAAGATGGTTCTCCCCATGCTGATTAAGGAGACACCCCTCTCTGCTTCCTACCCTAATTGAGGAGACACCTCCATTGCTTCCTATGATAACTGAAGAAAGTCAGGCGGAGACCTGAGAACTTTTGTCTATAAAAGGTGAATAAACAAAGAGAAGGTGAGCTTGTGCCAACCACCTGAGGACTCCTGAGATGCTGACAGATTGATCAAAACCAACCCCCCCCAAGATGTTGATGCTCATCTCCAAAGATCCAAAGAGTGGTAAAAACCTTTCACTCTCTTCTCTCCTTTGCCTTTCTTTTTCTCTTCAAGCATCTCTTGATCTCTCTCTCTCTGGCATATATGGCAACACCTTATAAGTTTTATGCCAGCTCCTTTTGGGGCTTTTTTAGCAGGTTTTCCGTAGATTGTTCATTTTGGTACTGATAAGTAATTGCAAGTTTTATGAGTGGGTGTTGGTTAAGTGATTGCAAGCCTTGTGAACGATTGTGGGTTAAGTGATTGCAAGTTTTTTGAGTGGTTGTGGGTTTCTCAGTGTTGCTGGAAATTATGCTGACATTATCACACTGCTGTAAGATTTGGTGTTGTTGGCAGGTGGTAGTGTTGTAATGAATTGTCTTTACCAAGTAATTTGTTTTCCTTTTATAATTCTGTTACATTCCACATCTTATAATGCACATTTCTCTTTTCCCCTAAAAAATTATATGCATTAAAGTTGTAAGCCAGTATTCAATTCTTTGGTGCCATCTCACCTTAATTTGCCCCAAGGGAATATACAGAACCTCTGTGAACCCCACTCATCCCACCCAGGGTGGTTTTATGAGCTGGGTGGCGACAGAGCTCTCCGCCTTGCCTGACCCATCTGACAATCACAGGACTCAGGAAGTGTCTTACAACAGGGTCTTCTCAAATAAAAGCCAACTTTCAGCTCAAGCTTGTAAGAAATCAGGCATGAAAGACTCAGGTGAAAGATTTCATCTGTCAGAGCAAAAACGAAACACGTGCCCCCTCCTAGAACAGGCACATGGTGCCTTGTGCTCTCACAAGCACACACAGGTATCTCTTTGTTGCACCCCTAAAATATGAAAAGCTATCACATAAAATGCTGTATTTTTATCAGCCATCCTCCTATCTTGCAAACTACTTTCTATAGGAAACCAACTTTACACTGCATGGAGCTCCACCCATCCAGATGATGTTGTCATTTCCATGGTAACTAAAGTACCTCAAAGGCAAAAGAACAGATGGAGACTGAAGAAAAAAAAAAAAATCTAAGGACCAAAAGTGAACATATGTAGTGCAAGAAGAAATATTAAGCTGTGGGCAGCTATTAGGTTTATTATCATTTGTGAAGGGAGACCTTGATAAACTCAGTCACGGCTCTGCGGCAAGGAGTGGCATAAATCAGCCTTGTGACAATCCCAATTTTACAGCTGCCCATATTCCTTCTCCCTTTCCCTTACACAAATCTTAAGAAAATAATTGTCCTTGCTCCCTTAATGACTTGTTTTGGTTTAAGGAAAACAGCAACCAAAACAGACAGAAAGAATGTAACCGGTCATACGCTTGACTGCCCATTGTACGTCTTCAAGATCAAAGTCTTCAGGAGAGAACGAGAAGTACGTGGTTGCCCCTCCCCAGCACATGCTGCGGTAGCAAAACTCCACGTATACAACCTGTAGCTCACTGCGTCCCGCTCACGTGTGCTCTGTCTGGCTCCCGTACTTTGGATTTACGTGCGTTGTTATATGAAGGACGTGCTGGCAACTCAGCAGTGATTTGGAACATCTTTTAAAATTGGGTTAATAGTTATGACACTGTCTTTGCTTGACTTCCTCTGGAATTAGTCCATCTTTGTGGATTGCTGTCAATCAGAAGGGAAACTTGCAATTTACATAGGACAATTTGTTCTGTGTCAGCTTTCTAAGACTTCGAGCAAGGCAAGTGTAATTTGGGAACAGGAGCTGTGATGGAGAGAGAAAAAAAAAAGAAAAAAAAAGTTATATTTTTAGCTTGCTCTCACTAGAAGTTTTCTGCTCTATATTATATAATTTATTTGAGATGCAGAGTTTCGTCAAAGTGAAAAAAATTAAAATTTTATCATACTACCTAAACTCCTCACAGCTTAAGCTGGATGGAGGTGGTGTAAACTTCAGAGCAAGGAAAACTCATCTTTGAGCTGAGTGAGAAGAGTCTAGGGTGTGAGAAATGTGAATTCAAGCCCTCCTGTCCAAGGCTCCCATTGCAACCCAAGGTAAATAATTTTAATTTTTTTATGCCTCATCTCCTTGTCTGTAAAATAGGAGCACCAGAGCCTCCTCAAGTCCTGCGGGTTGAGTGTGAATATTTTTTATGAGACTATGAGCTGCTCAGATCCTGCAATAATCAAGGGCCAAATTAGTACCTAAGGTGGCTGCATCCTGTTCTCAAGCCATTCTTTTCTATTGTCAGTGACTTTTTACCACCCGTGCTGCTAAGTCTGCATTTCACTCCTAACGAACAACGGGACTGCGCGAGATTCTCAATCATACATGCTACTGTACGAACACAATGTTGTGCAGCTGGAGCAAGAAACACCTTGTCAGTTAATATTTTAAAGCATAACCAAAAAAAAACAAAAACCAAAACAATAACAACAAGAAAAATAAAAAGCAAAAACTGAAAAACAGAACAAAAAAAAACCCACACAAATTAAAACAGATAAAAAAAAGAATAAAAACATAAGACCATATTTGTGTATTAAATTCTATGAACAAAAGCAATGCTTTTGGTGCTGATGATTTCTTTCTGACTATTCTCTCCTTTCTTTTCCAAAAAATCGAAATAGCCAGCTGCAAATCTTTGTTTTCCATCTTTTTCCCAGCCTTTGCAGCCAGACACCCCCGTGCTCACAGCCAGGTGTGGGACCTGCCGGCAGAGGGCAATGCTTCATGGCTATTCAACCACGATTCCCAAAACCTTCCAAAATTCAAGAAGCTGATAGGAAAAAGGGCAAGAAAAAGATGTCTCACTGCAAGAGGCAAGCAACTATTATATTCGTGTGGCAAAACCCACCTGTGTCAGCCCCACGCACCCCAATTGAAGTTGCTGATAAAGAAACTCCATGGTAAGAAAACATTGATAGATGACCCCCATGTGAATTAAAAAGTTGTGCCGCAGATTCCCTGGAGCACAGGGAATCAATCAGCCGTCAGTTTTGCAGACCAAGCATTTCTTGCCTGGTTTTCCCTTGGGTTGGAGGAGCAAAGGTGGCTCAGGGATCTCTGTACCAAGGCTGGTTATCACCTTGGGGGGGTGTCAGGGGACGATAATGAACAGGGAAAAAGAGAGAAAAGGAGGAATTAGGTATCCTTAGGCTCTGCTGTGGACATGGCACTGATAAATATAACCTGCTTTCTGTTGAGTGTGCTACTGTTTGCCACAGCAGTGGCTCAAGCATCCCACAAGCACGTTGACCAACCTGATGCTATCAACAGCACCAAAAAAAGTGCTGTCCCTTAGATGAGACCCAACACAGGTGACAGAGGCTCAATACCAGCAATAATTCTTGTTGAAAATTTCACTCTGGCCCTGTGGGATCTTATTCTCACTGTGCATGGGCTGGCAGAGGTTGATTCATGTTGAACACCCCGTATTATGTATGTTTGCAAACTATTATAGAGATACAGCTTCACACTGAAATGCAATACATGTTGTTCCTCGTGTTTCCATCTTCAAAAGTTTCAAGTGTCTCACAACAACAATAAATAATTTAAGCATATAAGGCATCCATGTGTCAAGTTTTGCAAAGCCCTGGGAGGAAAGGAACGACTAAGGTGATTTAAGTTTTAGGTAAAGAAAGTGCATAAATACCAAGAACTGGGTATTCTCCATATGGATATTATCCATGGATGGATATCCATATGGATGATACTCATCGCCATCTGAAGCATTTTACACATTAGTAATAGCATGTGAGCATGCTCACTTTTTTCCTCCAAATAATTTCAGAGGCCAACCTCAGCTCACCTGTGAAATACAGCCTCTGACTGGTGATGTTATCTCACAGTTTGTGTTTCCTACTGTGTGACTGGCCCACTGGAATCACACAGAGCAAAGGAGGAAGACATTTGCGTATTCTCTGAAGGTTGCTGGTGTGGGGTTTTTTGGGTGGGATGGGGGGAGTGTATTTCATATTTTAATAAAGACAAGGGCATTCTGTGGTTTTTCATAAGAAATAAAAAATATTACCCTCTCCATGGGACTGAGAACATACGTGGGCAAGAGAAATAAAATATTCCTGATCCAATTAATATTATCTGTGCTTAACAGAGCAGCCCAATCAAATACAATGGCAGACTTATCCAAGAACAGCAAACTGTGTCATACTTGCAGCACTGATCTGGATGATGAGGTTCAGGTATCTGGTTTGATTTGGAGAGGTTGGAAGTGGAAGTGATGATATCACACATCACCAATGGGATCTTACTATGAAGGCCAGGCTTTGTCCCTTTCTAAGCCAAGAAATCCATCTTGGCTTGGAGAAATTTTCTGAGCCAAACCCATTCAAAGCAGAACCCTCTAGATTCAGTGATTCATCAATTTCTTAGGAAAAGTCATAATTTATCCTCACTTTACAGAAGTGTTTCTTCAGCCATTGGGTGGCTACTTTCAACAAGGAGTAATAAAATTTTGTGCGGTATTAATTAGATAGGACCTTTCATGAGAACTACACTGTGTATACATTACTGTCAGTCAAAGTTCAAAAAATATTTACACGATTCTTCTGCAATTCTTCAAAGATTTCCAAGCCAGAAAGGACCATCTAGGTCATCTACTTGGTCTCCAACTTAGGGTCATCAGCTTGGCTTAGGCTAAAAAATAGTATTATTTTATTTGGTTAAACTTGGTTTCCAAAAATAACCAAAAAAAGTGGACCCCAAAGTGGACCCCAAATCTTTAATTGAGGTCTTTCCATTGCCATATGTGGACAGAGTTAAAAATTAGTTGGATTTACAGTGGGTAGGGATCACTTCAACTGTTCTGTAGGAAATGTTGAGGGGACAAATGGTCCCAGCCTTGCTCCTCTGAGAAATTAAGTACCTAACTCTGGCCCCTTGGTACCATGTAATTTCCTCACCTACAAGGCATTTTTCCCCTGGAATGGACTCTGTTTCTGATATCTAAGCATAATTCTCCAGTGCTTGCTCTGCAAATCATTTTCTCCAGCCCTCAATCATTTTTTGTGGCTCTTTTCTGTACCCTCTCCAAATTTGTCACCGTATGTTTTCAAATGTGGCTGTCAGACCCATAAACAGCCTCTCGGGTTCAACTTTATTAGTGCCATGCACCACAAGTCACCTGGCTGCAGAGCCAAGGATCACATCAGCACTTTCAGATTGGAGGGTCCAGCTCGAAGTCGGCACTGCAATGCTTGTCCAGGTTTT
Organism: Syrrhaptes paradoxus; assembly: GCA_013400615.1. Taxonomy (NCBI): domain Eukaryota; kingdom Metazoa; phylum Chordata; class Aves; order Pterocliformes; family Pteroclidae; genus Syrrhaptes; species Syrrhaptes paradoxus. Next base: position 5,527 of record VZTO01026373.1, on the reverse strand, counting down.
TTCTCAGTGTTTGCAATCAACATCTTGTTGCACTAGCCTCTTATTGCATTGAAATGGGTTTTGTTTGACCAAGCCAGGCGGTGCAGTTTGTTATGTCAGGCTGCCCTGGATTTTCATTCTTTGCTGTTTCGACAACCATAATGTCATCTACAAATGCCACCAGGAGTAGTTTCATATGTACTTCCAGGTCGCTGATAAATAGCGTAAGGGAAAACTCTAGTAACGCTCCTCTTTGACAATAATTCTGCATTGACAATTACTTTCAGAGATCTGTCAGTTAGGCAGTTCTTAACTCATTTCATGTCTGCTCTTGTCCTAAACCCAATTACTTTTGCTTGCCTAAAACATATCTTCTAGGAAGTCATCCAGTCTCCCACCTGAAAATGTCACGAGATGGTGATTTTACCAATCCTCCTATTAAGTTTCCGGAATGATTAATGGCTATGAACTGTGTACGTCTTCATTGCAATGTGATTTTTCCTCTGAATTCAACTGCTAGTTATCAATTCCTTTTATGACTTTCCTAGCTAGATTAAACCATTCTTTATACCTGGAATTCCCAAGCAGATCCAGTATTTCCATTCATTCCCTGTCCTAAATTATGTAGCTTTAAATTACCTCCTGCCAGTCCCGTACTTTGACTGATTTAATATTTCTACTAATGTGTTGTGCTTCTCGTTCATGTTACTGTTTCTATATTAGTTTATAAAGCCTTAAATATGTGTGTCTATTCAAGACTGCATATACACATAGATATGCAAAATCATAATCAGTGCAAGAACTGTGATTGAAATCCACAGCGTCATACATCAGCGATGCACATGAGAATCCAGGATAGGTCTTGGTGCTTATTAGCAATTAGTTTCTTTGAAGTTATTTATGAGGGAAAGAATTTTGTACGCTTACGAGATGAGAGTTACTTGTTTGCTCAGGCAAAGCTGAGAAATATAACCACAACTGTAAGAGCAGTAACAAACAGATGGATGTCGAAAGAGCTACAGGAGGCAAACTTTCAAAGGTTTTTTTTCAAAAGGACTCGCATGTCTGAGCAACCTGAGCAAAGGGCAGGTCCTGGGCTTCTGCTGGTGTGTCAGCAAGTGCTGCATCACTGAGCCCTAGAACTTTTGTTGTCTGCTGCCTGATTACAGAGAAATGTTTAGTCACTGGCTCCAGAGAGGGTAAGAAAGCTGTGGAAAGATCTGATAGATACAAAAGTCTGGACTTGAACCTGAGCCTCCCATGCGGTCATCTCCCACGCTGTGTTACGAAGTTGCTAAGCCACCAAGGTTTTTTCTAATTGTCCTGGTTGAGAAACTGGAGACGAAATCTTTTTTTCTTTTGGTTTTGGACAGTAGTGAGTGTGGCACCGTCTTTGTCAATATCAAGAAGTTGCTTAGATAGGGATAACAATAGCCAGTTATCAAAATAACGCACAACAGAAATTACTTAGGAAGGCTGGGAGTATAAATATACCAAACCCATGGAGAATCAAGCAAAAGAGGGGGTCTATGTCTTCTAAAATTAGTTTTGCACTCGGTTTCCAATCCCTTGGCCCTGAATTTTGATCCTTGCCTGCCATTGTTCACACAACAATGTTGAAACTTGATACCACATGTCTGAGGGATTTACAAAATAAAAGGGCAACTTTTAAAATCACTGTGATTTCTATTTTGGGGCCAGTTGTGCAAACAGTTGGATTTCCAATTCCTGGGCAAAAAAATTGGAGGATTGAAATATATTCACATTTCCCTCTGTTTTCATCTGTCTTGGAATATAATAGCTCGTCACTTATGTTGTAGAGGGATACACTGAAATGTTAACCATTGTATATTTGAGAGTTTATGTGTGTTTAGGTAGGTAGGTAGGTGGGTAGGTAGGTAGGTAGATAGATAGATAGACAGATAGATAGATAGATAAACAGATGTCTTCTATGTAAAGCTCAGAAGTGTGCTAGACAGCTGAGAAGCTAAAACATGTAAGGAAACTGCTCTGATTTAAGCAATTAAACCAATTGTAAATGGTTGTTTTAATGATTTGTTTGTATTTTTGAATCATATAAAGTGTCACCAGTGTTTTACTGGGGGCCTTGAAAGATACATTTTTCCTTTCCCATTAATTTACAAATTACCCAATAATTCTGCATAACATTAATTGATACCTTGAACCTAGAAAGACTTATATGCATATTTAACTCGATATGCTATTTATATAAAAATAACAGGCTGATGGCCTTCATTATAAAACATCTGCCTGTCTCATGCAGTCAAGGTTACGTACAGATTGTTAGACATAAATAGGAAACTCATCATAGGAAACCAAACCAACTTTATGAATGTCACGGTATTTTTTAAGTGAAAAGAACAAAGAGAAAGAAATTTCCTTTTTCAGCTTACCCACTTAAATTGTACAAACTCCTTGACACACAGCAGATTCAGAGAGAGGTTTTTTTTAAAAAAAAAAGCAAAATGTTCTAGGTCTAGAAGACAAAAGCATAGGTAAGAAATCCTTTGATGTCAGCCTTGATCTGCAATGATTTATGCACACATGTTGTAGAGAGTGACCACTCAAAGGAACGGAGCTTTTTCTGCTTATGAAATTTATCCTGACAGGTCTTTTCAGAGTTTGAGGTCTACAGGTAACCAGGTGTGATTTTTTTTTTTTCAGTTACACATAAGAGGCCTATAAAAATAACTGGGTCAATCAAAAACTTCCTTTTGTGGGGTTTTGTAGCCTTTTTTGTTCTTAGTTTTTAGACTCCCCCGTGTTTTCAAACTAGGTAAGCATTCTCTTGATTGCTTCCCAAATTGAACTTTTTAAAGTTCCCATTTAAATGGGGCTGCTTAGATACATTTGTATATGTATATGTACGTGTACACACTCCAGAAGAAAATAAAAACAAGATAAAAAGAGCAAAGGCTCACAAAATATTTTTTTATCCTAAACTTCTTAAATATAAGCAAAACAATATTTTCAAAAAAATTATTTATTTTTTCTTTTTTTTTGAACATTTTAATCTATAATGTGACCTGGCACTGTGCGTTCGCAGATCAGAAACCCAGCTGTGTCCTGGGCTGCATCAAAAGCAGCGTGGCCAGTAGGCTGAGGGAGGAGAGCCATGAAATTGGTCAGAGGGCTGGAGCACCTCCCCTGAGAGGACAGGCTGAGAGAGTTGGGGTTGTTCAGCCTGGAGAAGAGAAGGCTCCAAGGAGACTTAATAGCAGCCTTCCAGTACCTGAAGGGGGCTACAGGAGAGATGGGGAGGCACTCTGCATCAGGGAGTGTAGTGAGAGAACAAGGGGTAACGGGTATAAGCTGAAAGAGGGTAAATTTAGACTAGACATTAGGAAGAAATTTTTCACTATGAGGGTGGTGAGGCAGTGGCCCAGGTTGCCCAGAGAAGCTGTGGATGCCCCATCCCTGGAGGGGTTCAAGGCCAGGCTGGATGAGGCTTTGAGCAACCTGGGCTAGTGGGAGGTGTCCCTGCCCATGGCAGGGGGTTGGAACTCGATCTTTCAGGTCCCTTCCATCCTAAACCATTCTGTGATTTTATAACTCTATAATTTGGTTTCTGTGTTAATCAAATCAAGACAATTATTTCATAACCATGTGTTGGCTTATTCCAAGGGGGAAGTTGATGGTTAGTGGAGCTCTTGGACACACAGAGTTTACCTGACAAGAGGTTTCAAACCCAAAACTCCTCACAGGAAAACTTCCCTGGCAGCTCTGCCAAGAAATGTTGAAACTGTTTCTTTTTGTTTCATTCAGATTCAAAATAACAAAATGTAGTTCCAGTTCGGTGATCTAATTGAAAGAAACAAGACTCCCTTCCATGTCAAAGTGCTGATTCGAGATGACAATTCTTGTTTGTGTTCAATCAGAAATACCAACATTTTTAGTGGGACCTTTCCAATTCAGAAGTCTTTGGGTTGCATTATTTGTTTGGGATGGAGGTGTGGTTGATATCTTGGTCATTGTGTTTTTTTGTGTATTTTATTGATTTATTTGTTTATTGGTGGAGAGAAGCAGGAGGAAAGGACCATGAGAGAAGAAGAGTAGTCGCAGCCTCTGACCTCTACCCAAACTCAGTGTTTTGGGATTTGTAGGCATCATGGCAAAGGTCAACCATACAGAGAGATGCAAAGGGAAAATGATGGCTTGGTGTCACTTCTATCCAGGTGCTTTTCTGAGAAAGCACAGTGAATGGGGCTGAGGGAACATACTCATCCAAATATCTGGATCTGCTGGGGGCTGATGAAGAGTACGCTAGCATCTTGTGTGCCATGTGAAGATCTCCTACCCAGCTACTGCTAGACTGGGGCTTGTGTTGTAGACCTGCTGCTACACGTTTAAGGGACTGTAACCTGTTAAGAAGTCCCCGTGGATGGTGGGGGTCAACCCAGGCAGCCCTTGCGTCAGTTGAACCCTGAATTCAGGTGACTTGGATGATGGCCTGTGGTTACCGTTTGTCCCAGAGCAAAGGGGAGAAACTCAGTGTACTTTGAGCCTCCTGCAAAGTTCTGAGATGGCGACCCCTGTGACACCACCTCTGCAAGGGACCAAACACGTAGAGGAACCCATGGGGTACTCCCTGCTTCCCCCAATATTACCTTCACCCTGTAAGTACACTTCCATGGCTTCATCCCCAAAACCTTCCCTTTTCCGGAGCTTCCTCCTCATCACCTGTGTGATTACTCAGGCAAGCCAATGATTTACACCTGCGAGTAAAGCTTTGCCAAACTGACAACCCAAAGAGCAGTGTCCTCCAGGGGGGAGGGTGAAAACCAAAAGCCAAAGGACCAGATTTTGCACAGATCCTCTGGCCCACAGCTGAATTTGTGCTGCATTTTGGGCATCGTTACTGCTTTATACTGAGAGGTGGGGGGAGCTTTAATCCTTAGAAAAGGTTTGGGGAGTCCTTGCTTGTCTCCCCCCAGACCCAGAGAGGGTTTCATCCCTTCAGGTCAACAACAGCACTCCCTGGACCCCCCCAAATCTCCCACAGATATCATGAGCCCGCAGGGGCTGCGTTGTGAAAAAGATATGGGGGGGTCAGTGAGGGGTGTGGGAGAGGGAATAAATACCACTAACCTGAATCTCACCTTTTTTCTGCCTTTTTTTTTTTTTTTTCTCCCCTGCCCCCTATCACTGCTGCTGTTGTGTCAGGTAGTGGCACTGTTGAGTACATTAACCCAGGGCTGAGCATTGCAGCCACACCTACTGTGTGTGAGTGTGTGTGTGTGCCTGATCATTACCATTTATTCCCGCCCCCCATTCCAGCCCCCAACCCCCCCCCAGTGCTGCAGGATTCCGGGAGCGAGCGAAAGAAACAGAGGGAGACGGAGCCATCAGCCCCCAGATCTGCTTAAACAAATCGCCGCCACTTGCAGGGAGGGAGAAAAGGGGAGAA
>VZTO01026372.1:65685-93298 GCA_013400615.1 Syrrhaptes paradoxus | reverse complement strand
AAAACTAAAAAAAAACCCAAAACTCAACAACTTATAGGCTGTACAGGCACTACTCAGTGCATAATAGCTCAGTGCTCGTAGCCAAAGCACTGGTGTTAACAACAATACTTTAGCCACAAATCTAAAACCATACTGGCTGCTATGAAGAAAATTAACTCTATCCTGACCAGACCCAGTTCAATGAATATATTTATACACATATTTAGGTTTTATACATTTTTCTATTTTTATACAGCTCTTCCATGAACATTTTCCTTTTTATCTAAATTCAGTCATATTAACTGAACAACAGTGAGACATGCATATTCATGCATTTCCTTTCATTTTGGATGCCCTTCCCCCTTTATTTCTTTTCCCCCTTTCTCTTTCTCTTTCCCTCTTCTGCTTTCTTTGCCTTGCCTTGCCTTCCCTTCCCATGACATTGTTAGCTCACGACAAGTGGTATGGCAGACACTGTATGTAACTATCAATGTGTTATTCCTATGGGTACATTTTCTGCAGAACCTCTACCAAGATCGAGAACAGTAGAAAATTTGTCTGTGGGTGGTTAGATGTATTGTGGGAATGTTCTTTTTTTCTTTTTCCTGTGCCCTCTCTCTCCTTTGGGAGATAATGTGAAGCAAGTACTGGGAAGATGAGTCCATAACAGTGTATTAAAATTTCACTTTTTCTGTCTATCAGGAAAGGGCAATCCTTTGGGAGCTATAAAATAATAATAAAAATAGCAACCTCAAGAGCTGAGTCTCAGTGTTTAACACTGCTTCTCAAATGGCATTTCACCTATCATTTCTATTCAACTGAAAGCATTTCCTGCAGTAAAACAAACTGTGATACTGATGAACACTGACATTTGCTAACAGTATTAAGTAGTAAAACAAAGGCTGAGAAGATAATAGACCCAACAGGAGAGTACCCACAGATTAGAGGAGGAAGAATACCAACAGCTCTTAATTGTCAATGCAGCCTACTAATCCTGGATTAAAAAATAAAAGTGAAAATTGGTTTATTATTATTTTATTTTGAAGTTAGCAGCTCTGGCCAAAAAAAAAAAATAAATAAAAAAAGCTAGAAGAAGAGTGGCAGAAGTAGCTTGGGAGTGGTAAGACAAAGAGAAGAATGCAAGGCCAAGGGGTAGTGAACAACAATAAGGATGACAGCTCAGTTTTAAGAAGTCTTTAATATGCTACAATTTTAAAGCCTGGACCATACTGTAAAAGTAATCACAAATGAACTAAAATTTTTAAATTGAAAAGGAAATAAACACTGAATATGTGCAGAAGAAAATGTCTTGCCTTTTCAATTAAAATATTGCAGGTAATTTTCCTGATGCCTGTTGAATCCTTACATTATGGTCTGTTAACAAAAGGTGAGTAGAAGATTTAGTTGAGCTGTGTAATAAATCTGATATCAGCTATTAATGTATATATTACTCTTTTAGGTCTTGGGTTTATTTTGCATGCATAAATGCCCCCTCCAGCATTCTTTGGCATTAATGTAAAGTTAAAAATATGGTTTCTATATGCCACTTTACAAATAAACTTTATTTTTTGAGCAACTAATAGATATTTAACTATATTTGAAATAATAGATGTGTGCTCTAAAAACCTATGTGTGCACATGTGTGTAAGCACAATGGAAACAGAACACATTCGTGTGGAATATTTTTATTTGAAATGTCAATGAGGTTATTTTTAACACACAAGATTTTATAAAAAAAACCCTATGTGTGAAGCACTTTTCGAAACCCTGAAATTTATATATGTAGGCATCCAAAAGAAGGTCCTACAGATACAAATATATGTTATACGTAGTCAAGGAAAAAATATTATTATGTGTTTTATGTTTGCATTCTGCTTCTGGCTTTTCAGACTCAGATCTCAGTTTTCTCTATTATTATGTTATATACTAGGGATGAGGTGCATCTCCGTTCCAGGTGGGACACTTTTAAGTTTTATCTTTTTATTATGTTGTATTCTAAGTTCTTTCTATTGAAGTTTTTAATGTGATTTTCAGGGTGCTGCATAAGTAAATAGAAATAAATATGTACACACAAACATTTTCCCTAGTACTTCATTTGCAGGAAGCTTAGCTGTCAACAGTCTAGAAAGATTAGCAAGTGGAAACGTTTTAACTTGACTTGAAGCTCTACTGCTGTAGAGATGTTGTGTGAAGATTCAGTGTAGAGGACCAGGCTAGATTATGCCAAACTATAGGTATCTTAAAGAAGAGCATGTGGGAAAAAGAACACAAAAGAAGAAGCTAGAGATTATAAGCATCAAGAAACAAGGGAAGTGTGCAATTATAAGTGTGAAGACAAGAAGTCTGTATGGTTTGGAGATGTGAGAAAAAAACTGGAAGGACAAAGGACCAATTGACCCAGAGCTTACAGTCCCCAGTTCTCTCCACCACCAGTGGAGAGAGGGGGTGTCCTTGTCTGAGTTACTGAACCTGCTGTTGCCTAATGTGAGATGGCAGCTACTTCTCTTTGTTGACTGTTCGGAGATGATGAGTAATGAATACAATGCGTACCTTGGAGTATGGAAAAAGTGATGCATATCCTGTTAACAATAGCCAATGAATAGTAGGAAAATCAATTTGTGTTTCAGCCTCAATAGTCCTGCTCACATAGGAGACACACTAATATGGTATACGTGCCATAATTTGTGTAGTAAAAAATGGGTAGTGGTTTTGATATATATTATTTCAAAATATACTTTCTGATGATAAATAATTATGGAAGAAGTCAGAAAAATCCTTTCATGTAATATGTAAGCCATCACGCATGACTGTTTTGAAGACTTTTACACCAAATATGTTCACCTGAGGTTTTTGTTGAATTTACTCTGAACATAGATGTTAAGGGGTAATTATTTAATTAAGAATACTACCAATCCACTACAGTGGAAGATAAAAGTGTACTTCTAGTCTAGTGATCTTGAGTATTTTGAAAAGCAATATATCACACTGACTGTTCCATTGCATTTAATCAGATGACACCACTACAGTATGTTCTTTTCTTTTGTCTTTAATCTCGTCTTTTATTTTTTTATCTGTTCTTTTTTTTTTCTTCTAGAAAGAGGAAGCAATTGTCTAGTTGTTACAGTACCCCCATTAGTATTGGATTAGGATCCCAATGTTCTCTTGCAATAATTTACAACTAAGCCTTCAGGATTCAATGCATTCCATACCAGCCTTCATAAAGAACTCACATGCATGTGTCCTAACATAGTCTGATTTCCTGAAAACGGATGGACTATTTGAAGGAAAGCACAATTCCCTCTTACAGCAATGTTTCTCTACATCTCCTTCACCTTCTGCTCTCGTGATTCTTTGTTGAAAACAAAAAACTATACTTCATAGGTGATAAGCATTTTTATATAATTAGTGGTGCTCACCACTTCACTATGCCATATAATTTGTAATGCTGGTTAAAATGTGTGTTCACATAAGTAAAGTCCATATATAATTATTAGGGGTATTTACACTCTCAACATCTGCTAAGTCATTCAAGAACACAGTTCATACAGACAAAAAAAGTACAAAATGCTATAGAAGAATTATTATATAAAACTTGTACCTTATTTATTCATTCATGTTGCAGAGCTGTAACACAAGATTTCCCATTACTTTGCAATATGTACCTCATACTCATCATCGCAATCACAAGGTTTCTGTGATTTCAGTTTCCAGTGGAAATCCTATAATTTCCACCACATAAACAAGTCCTTAATGTGTAGAATGTCTTTCCTCCTCACCGCCACCACCATATTTATAAGTTCATATGTTGTGAATGCTGATTTGATCTAATATTTTCTCTTGTTAGGTACTTGTGCATTTTGGAAAATGAGTGGAAGTCATTTGGGTTAAGTAAATCACAGCCTTTTTTCCTGTTGTTATGCTTCTGTTCTCTTAGCCAAGGAGGAGTAGTGCACGTCGTAATAGAGTGGGGAGAGCTTGAAGAGCTGTGCCATTAAACAGTGCATTAAGCAAAGCCTCTTCAGACAGTCCATTCTGAAGAGAGGTCTGCTCCATACAAACAAAGCTCTTGAGATGCACTTTGTTGTGTTCTTACCTTCAGAAAAGCACTATTATCCTGTGTCTGTGACTCTGTGCACAATATTTCAATTGGTTCCATTTCAGTGGTTTTACAGAGAACAATAAAAGAGGCCTCTTGTTCCTGGCCATACAGCAGGAGAACAGACCATGCTAAATCTCTACCATCAAGCGCCTAAAAACCTCGTAAAATATTGTATGTATTTATGCCTTTTAGAAGTCATAGACAAACAATCTTGTTTCATGAAACCATTTTTTTTTTTTTTAAATTACAGCAGTACTGGTCATCTGTTACAAACCTGAACAAAGACTTATAAGAGCTTTTAGGAATTAGTGCATTTGTACTTACATATGAGTATATGTAATATAGCAGAAGAAAATCTCAGTGATATGATCTCAAATTTGTTTGCGTTGCAAGCATGAGCAGCCGCTTTCTGACTAACATGAGAAATACAGAAAACAAGTCCCTTAATCTCTTTTCAAGAAAAGCTCTCTTAATAATATGGAAAAAGCCCTGTACTGTAGTGTTAGCCCTCTCACCACTTTCAGACATAATTGGAAAAGCAAATTATTCTCATGAATGTGATGTGAAATCATACAAGAGGAAGTTTTATTTTATAATTCCAGTGTTTTTCAGATTTCCTTACGTTCATAAAGCTGTTAGTCTCCAGATATGTAACATCCAGTTTGGAGAGAGGTACCAGAGGAAAACACAAGTGCTGAGGTCTGGTTCTGGTACCTGAAATGCCCTCAGTGTGATGTGGGTGAGTCTGGGCAAGCACGCATTTGCATTCTGGGGTGATGGGGCAATACTGACCTCCTCTGTGCTGGCTGACTTGCTTCCTCTGGCAGCTGGAGGCTGAGATTTTTCATCAGCCTTCCTGCAGGACACATGATGCACTCCCAGCATGAAGAGACACTGGAACTGCTTAAGAGCCACATGCTGCTCAAAAGACACGTGCTGACCATCTTGCTTCAACGATAATCTATATTTAGTTTCAGATGTAACACGGCCAGTCAGGAGGAAGTCTCTGTCTTGTTTTTGTTTTATATGCTTTTTTGCTTTTTAATGAGCAAAGGAATATTTTTTTTTAAGAGCAAGCACTGTCTTAAAGAAAAAAAAAAGAAGCAAGAAAACAATATGTGCTGTGCTGCCCTCTTTCCTTATGGTATTACTCTAAACTGCTATGTGTTAGAACAGGTTGCCATGGCTGTGTGGGTTTATTTTATTCAGACGTTAGTACTATTGTCAGTGCTTTTAAATTATGGTGCATAAATATCAAATATATTCTTTAGTTTCATGTAATTACATGGTAACTATTATACTGTTAAGAACACATAATTATTTTTGGCTCTCAACAAAAGTGCAGGCTGGGCTGTTTTCACTGAGGTCTGCTAAATGCAGCAGCCAAGTTAACTGCCTGAACTTGAGGTAATTATTGAGTTGAAAACCTGTGTGGTGAGTAGCAAATCTCAGACTTTTAGGAGTTTGGTTTGAATGGAGATTCAAAATACCTATAGTAAGCCTGAGTTTACTTTGCCAATATCTTATTTTTTTAATTTATCTGCAAGCTTGAACTGTTCTGTAAAAAATCCCATTCTGTAAACTAACATCAGGTTTATCTCTAACAAATCCAGTCACCTCGGGACTGTTGCAACATCCTGAATTCTTGTCAAGTGTCCAGTGACAGGACTAAGTGAGGTATGAGATGTTGGCAAGTGTATTGTTTGAGGAGCAGGATTGTGTTTCAGCCTTAATTTTTCACTGCCGTATCCTTTGTTGGAGAGTGCAAACAAAATTGCTAACATGTCATTTTTTTTCAACTTCAATTAACCCCATCAGGATGTGATTCTTTACCAATCTGGCAAAGGACTGTGTTTCTGATTGCCAAGTGACAGTGGTTTTATCATGTGGGTAAGTGATCAGGGTTAATTAGTACTGGTAGCCGAACAGATTGTGTTAGAAATGTATGAAGTGTTTATGGTATATATGTACCTCTTTAAATGGTATCCTTCAGATTTGCAGGTGTGAGCAGAGATCTTATGCAGTGTGTGCTATTCTGGACCAAGCACTTCTGTAGGACCAAGTGCAGTACCCTCCTGGGCCCTCCTGTCTGTAACTGGGTTACGGTCTGTTACAAGATCTTGTGTATCTTCAGATTGTGCCTTCAGAGCCACAGGACTATTATTTGCCTATTTCTCACAGAACTTGTCCTACCAGGAACAACCAGAGATCCTGACAAATAAAGCAGCCTGATTAAACTTACCAGTGCATAAAGACCAAGGGAAGAATTTGTCCATCTGGATTTAAGTGCCTATACCCAGATTAGACATCCACAACTCACTTTAGAGTCCAGAGAGGAGGAGAAAAAAAAAATATATATCAAGGGTGTAATTCTTCTCAAAACTAGTTCAGATGAATCATGATCTAAACATGTTAATTTGGTCCCTGACTGTAGAGGAAGAACCGAATGACTGATCATTCACTATGATTTGGAAGGGTCAAACTTCTGTTGTTGGAATAGACGTGTATTCTCTTTCCATGCAGCTTGAGTCATTACTGTTGTGGACTGTGTAAACACAAAGACATTGCATACCTGATAAATACTGCTGACAGTGATACTCTTACCCAGTGTTCTTAAGGAACTGAGCTAAAATCTTGATTTCTCCTTTTACAATGGTGTTTCTCAATCTATTTGCCAGACATCCCACCATCTCAATCCCCTCTGTCCCCCTCTGAAAAAAACTACCAGAAAATAACCCCTATATGAAGAGGTTAGTGAATTTTGTGAAATGTTATTATGTTGACAGAATAAACTAAAATCAAAATTTTGAGTATGTTAAAAACAAACTTTTGTACCCTAAGGGTATAGGAATAAACTGACCCAGCCTAAGCTTTCAAGTGAAGAAGGAATCTGTAGGAGTCTGTGAAACTGGAAGGTCTAATCCCAAAGACAGTTGGGACTTGAGAACAGGTCTTCAAAACAAAATGGGCTTTATTTTTAGTTGAAAAGTAATGTGCTTCAGAGTTTTATATGTATGACTACTACTCTCTATGTGCAAGATTTGTTGATTCCACATAGAGATAATTATACTGACTTAAAAAATGTGCCTTTACAGTCATAGTGCCACTGGTTACACCAAAGTTATTGAAGTTTAATCTTTACATGACAAAGGTATGTGGTGCCCCTAAACAAGACCATTGTTCCCATCTTCACTATAGGGAGTAGTTTGCATAATAATCAATCCATAACAAACAAACACCATCTTGTAACTTCGTTATGCTAAACGCAGTGGTTGCCCAGACACTCATAACATGGGAATATATCATAGCATTTTAAAAACACAGAGTAATCCTCCATCCCTTAAAAAAAATAAAATAAAAACATCTCTTTTGATGCTGTAGAGTTAGAAATAGTTAAATGTTCTTTTCCTTTGTTGTAATAACTAGTTCCACAGTTCTAAGTACATGCAAAAAAGTGATCCTATACATGTATTATCCAGTTTTACAAAATATTTTTAGTTGTATGACTATCATAGTTATGTCTGGAATAGCTCATGGGTATATTTAGTAGGCCAGAATAGGACTCAGAATGTTGACATTTCTGAAATATTGTTTTGTTTTGGGAAAAACAAAAAAAAGTCAAAGAATTATAATAAGCACTGTGTCTTGTTTTGCCTTGCTCCACTAAAGGGAATGTTAATTAATTCTGAGGAAAAAAAAAGGGACAGAGTGAATTGTTTGACCCACATACAATGGAAATCATTTGTTCTTCTGACTTAGAGAAGATAGTACAGCAAACTTTGGAGCCATGCGAAGATGGCCTCTTCTTCCTGACACAGACCAGAAATGCTTCAAGAGGACTTGAGGTACAGCTGGAAGTAATCAAGGTGGATTGGCAGTTTTTGAATCATTCTGTGAATGCCTGAAGCAGGTCACCTTCCTTTCCTGAGCTCTGAAGTGCCTAGGGCAAGTTGATACTTCTGGATTCAATGAGGGCATGGCAACATAGATGAAAATCTGAGTACTCAGATTAATCAGACTTACTCAGAGAAAGCTATCCTCTTTAACAGATGAAAAACATAAAACTAAGATGTAAACTGATCCAAACAGCAGAAGAACAGTTATGGTTGTAAAAGAAAAAAAAAAACAAACAGTGTTTCTCACGGAAGGAAGTAGAATGTGCTGTAATTTAGTCAAGGTCTGATCAAAACCTCTGGAAGGCAAGGACTTAGCCTGGGCAATGAGAAATCATTATATCTCTGTAATGTGCTGTATATATAGCACATAAATCCTTGAGAAATACGTGAGGAATGCCTGGTCTAAAGGCTTTCAACTGCATCTGTATCTAACTCCTTAACAAAAGCTAACCAGTCAACTTGTTGGCCTGTCCTGTTCTTCTCATTATGTTGTCTGCTCTGTAAAATAAATTTCCAAAGTCCTAAGCAGTGATGTGTAAAGATATATATCTAAACTAAGGAATATCAGGTACATACCAGATTCAGTAAGATCCTCTTGCTGCTTTGTGTCATGCTGGCAGCAGAAAGCAGCTGCAAAGCCAACCAGCGCAGAGAACTTACAGCTGTTTTACAGTGCCAGAGAGACACAAAGCAGCTACAGCTTGCTGATGAAACCATCGTCTAATCTCCAAATACAATTTGCTATCATAAATATAATGGGTTAAGTTAATCTTTGGAATAATTCCATGGCCTCAAGAGAAAGTGAATATAGAAATGGGGCTGTTGTTTCCGTTATGACCATTTACATACAGAAATTCTATGGAGAATGTCAAATAATAGAGAGTCTCCTACCCATTTAGGGCTCCACTGAGATTTGCAGTTGAAATAACAATAAGAATAATTTTAATTTAAATTAAGTTTTATGCAGACCTCTTCTGACAGAAAAAAGTTACAAAGGGAAAAGGAGGGGCAGGGAAATAACGATTCTATTACTCTACCAAATACAAACATATTTTAAATTTTGAAAAGTTTTCCTTTGGAATTACACTTTTTGTACAAGACAATCAAACCAAAACAAAACATGACTTACAGAGAAAAAAGTACAGGAAATATTTTGAAACCTCATGAAATTACATTTCTGATGTGCTATAGTCTGTCTTATTTACCACAGATGCACATGAAGGTTTCCTTTCCTCTGCCCTATGTTTTAGACAATAATTTAGATTAACATTTTGGAAACATTAAGTTTTTGACACTTCTTATGAGTAAACACTCTCATAAATTTATGCCCTCATAGACGGTGTCACCTTATGACTACGTTCAGATTTTACAGTTATATGTAACACCAAAAAATCATGAATCTAGAAGGTCTTCATTAAGAGTGAAAGAGTGTTGGTTTTCATATCTTATTTCTCATTAAGCATAGAACTAACTTTAGTACTTACATCTAAATATTTTGTTCCTAATTCTGTGATGGTAACTTAACAGAATTTCCATTAGAAATTAGAAATGCTTAGAGAACGTTTTAGAGACTGAAAAGGTAGCTATATATCTTTAGGGTATGAACCTATCTGTGTTCAAGACTATGCATCAGACAGTTCCAGTCCTCATTTCTGCTAATTTTTCCCAACTAAAGACTGTAAACTGTTTTTTAGTGAAAAAGATTTACTGATCAAGTTTTCAGTCTCAGTGCTGTGATGCACCTGATACAGATATTATTTTCAGTTAAAAATCCCCAAAACCGCAACATTAAAAAGAGTTAAAACTTGTTCTTCTTGTCTCATTCTGTTAATTTATTTTATTTATAAGAGTTCATTAGATGTAGTACTGTCAAGTCCCAGGTGCAATAACAGAACTAAGAGAATCCCAGATTTTAAGGTTGTCTTAAAAGAAGAAAACTGTTGTTGTCTTGATTGGATTGTCTAAATAACTACACTTAGCAAGGCTTGGACATAGACGCAGATGCATGGAGCAATTCCAGGAGAAAATCAGGAGTGTGTTTCTCTGAGAAAGATGATCTTAGATGTCACTCCAACCTACATCCCTCAGCTCAGCTTCCCTTGCCTGGTCAGTCTGAACAAAGAGGTTATGTTGAACCAGAATTAAGGTACAACTAGGACTTCCAGGTCTTCATACTTCCTGTAGCATGTTCACACTACTTTCTACAAACCTTCAGCATGGAACTGCTTTGTCTTTCACCCTCCTTTACCCTTCTGTTGCCCTTACTAAAAACTGAGCCAGAAAGAGAAATGAGGCAGATTCTTATAAATGTTCTGATGGAGGATCCAGAAGTGCCAAATTTCCATTGCCAACAGGTGGGTTCCCAGGTGGGTCAGAGTAACTCCGGTTGAGTTGTGGAGATGGGTCCAGTAACAAGGATCTGTCAAGTCACTGAAATGTTTAATTTCTTTGCAACCTATGAAGCCAGGTTATATATAAACGGAAACCAGTGAGTGTGCCCAAGTCTCATCCCAGTATGGAGTCAGGATGGGGATAGGACATGCCTTTGGATGTAAATGATGGGAAGTGCTTTGGGATTCCACAATACAGACTGGGAAATGGTCCTCACCTTGAATAATGCACAACAGCTTCAAGCTTGAAAGTCAAGCTTAAATAATAATATGGAGACATTTCCATAGACATTCACATCTCTTTCTTTTAGCTCAGTTCACTGCAATTCCCAAGAGAATTCAGATGGCAGATAATTACTGAATTTACACTGCTTTGTACACTAAAGCCTCTGGTCACGGACGGAACAGGATCGGGCCCATGCATATCTGCAGCAGCTGCAAATAAACAAATGTTCCAGTTCTTCTTTTCTCCCCACCCTCCTTGTGTACTCCAGAAGAGAAGAGGTTTGGCTCTGCTTAGTTGGATTTCCCTCTACAAAGAAAGCAGGAAGTAATTTTAGCAGTTCATTTTAGACTTTTACTATAATTTTGGTCTTTCTAAATTTTACACTAAGGGATTATTTTTCTAATCCATGTTCTTGACTTTACATAGGTTTATAATCTGCTAGTCAGTCAGAAGAAAACCATACAACAGTATTTGGTGGCCATCTGTTGGCTGAAGCAACAGAGTTCTTTCATTTTTTTACACCAGTGACATGGCAATCAGTAACATTTCTTGACAAGAGTGTTCCAGTCTATGTAATTCTGGATTACACTCATATGCATCACAGTTTTCCAGCAGAAATATGTAATGACTCTTGCTGCTTTATGAACCTTTTCAAGATAAGAAGGAAAAAAGTCACAGAAATTGAATGACTTTAACAAAGCAAACAAAAAGGTTATTTTTTAAAATTAAAGCATGAAGGACTACAAAATTTTCAAAAGCAGCTGGGTGAATTAATGGACACCTGATCTGCAAGGAAGTCTGTACTTCTGTTGTTATGTAGAAAATACCTGAGCCAGCTACTTTGAAGTGAACTATAGTCCCTCCTCTAGCATGAGAAGGATTTGGATTAATGAGAATAAAGTTGTGGAAGATACACGGGGAACTAAATGCTACCTCTCCATTGTAAGCACTGTGATGGTCAAAGCAATAT
Organism: Syrrhaptes paradoxus; assembly: GCA_013400615.1. NCBI lineage: Eukaryota > Metazoa > Chordata > Aves > Pterocliformes > Pteroclidae > Syrrhaptes > Syrrhaptes paradoxus. The sequence continues at coordinate 81,738 of VZTO01026372.1, read as the reverse complement.
ATCTAATGAGTTTTAACTCCATTGTCCCTAGCTAGTCTTATTAATATTTAAAGGATCAAATCCTTGAGATTTGCCTCTAGGTATTTTTTGTCATTGTAGGATATTAAAAAGTTGAGTGTAAAATAATGCATATCTTTACAGATGGATAAACATGTGTAAATTAGTTGGTCTTGTACACCTGGTACATCCATTGAAGGTGGTTAGCTTGATCAAAATTTGCTGAGTTCTGTTGTGAGTGTCAAATGTTTAAGTAACCCATTAAAGCTGCCACTGTTACACTGTGAACTGCTTCCCGCATCCGACCTGAATTTCTATTTTTCAAGTGTAACATTAGATTTTTCCTTACCAGAGAGCTTTTTCTCCCTTTAGCATGTCAATACTACCTTACCTGTCACGAGGAATTGGTAGAATTTGATTGTTAATGACATACTGTATATGACCCAAGGCTAAACCACCAAGGTACTGCAGAAACAAGTCTGTTTGAGAGAAGAATCCTGAAAACGATAATGCAGATATTAGCTTGCATTCGTTAGATCAGTGCAAATAAACAATGGTGAATTACAGAGCCAGCACTTTTCCACAATAATAGGATGGAACACTGAGTTCAGAAAGTTTTTGGTTTTCTTTTTTTTGTTGCTATTTCTTTTAATGAATGGAAGAACACTCACAAGTTACAATTGCAGAACTAGAGCTAAATGTAGCTGCCTGTTTTTTGTTCTATTCAAGGGACATTCTCAAGGTTAGTAGTATGAAATGCTGATAACTCTTACCTGTGTTTTCAAAGTTCATGCAATGAGCAATACAACAGAACCCTTAGGAACAGGCTATCTAGGGCACTGACTTTGTTACAGTATGATGAGTTGCAGGAGGGTGGTTTTTTATAATAGACTTCAATGGAGTTGTAGACTGGAACATAATAGCTTTGTGCTAGAAGGAGCCATAAAACAGACCGGTTCTCTGAAAGAGTATTGTACTTGCCATGTCGGCTAATTTGTCACCATTAGCTCGCTTTATTGATGGTGAGGATAGATTTTTTTTCTCCTTGTGGTTTAAGAGTTTGAAAAAATGAGATTGCCAGGTAGTCCACCGGGTCAGCATGGAACAAAGCATATTCTGTAATTGGTGTCTTTCTAATCTCAAACTGCTAAAGTCAAGTTTAATCTCTTTTATTTAATTTTTCAAGGCAGATGATTTTAGTGAAAAATGCACCTGATTACCAACGTAGGTAGGCAGGTGGGATCATGGACACAAAATCCCTGTGAAGCATGGAGCTCTAAATGAAGGCACAGGAACACAATATTGTCTTGTTTTCAGTTGACCAGTGTACACAGAATGTGAGATTAGCAGAGTCAGGCTCTCAGCTCAGGACTTTCAAGTCTGTGATTTTGTGCTAACAGAAATTTGGTTTCTGCTTCTTTCTAACTGAACGTTCCTTCTTTGTTCAATTCACCATGGATACATGCCTGAATGGCAACGCCATTTCCACTTCTCGTTCCCGTGACTGTCTGCAACACTTCAGCTGGGATGTGGTGGCTGGACTGGGGGGGTTGACTCCCTCACCCAGGGGAGAACATCCCTTTCTGTAGCAGCAGAAGCTCCTGCATTTGCAGCAGTTACAGGCTATCTGCGCAAGGAGGAACATCTCCTCCTCTCCCAGGAAAGCCTCGGGTCTTATGGAAGCAGCTGTATCTTTTCAAACATCCTCCAGACCAGCTGCCTCTTTCCATTTTTCCCTCAGCAACCCTCCTGCAGTACCTGACAGGTTGCTGAGTAGGAAGGTGAGGAAGCAAACTGGAGTGGGCCAAGACATGGTTGCTGTGGCCACCCACACCAGATTCCCTGTGGGTGCTGCGCGTGACAAATGGAGCAGTGGCAACTGCAGCTGTCCCACTCCCTTCTCATCCTTCTGCCAGTCACATCAGATGGCTAAATAGATATGTTCTGGTCCTTCTTTTTGTTTTGTTTTGTTTTCTCTCTCTCCAAAGCTTATCCCATGGGTAAAATTCAGTACGTTCTTTCAGGCAAAAACATTTCCCTTGACAACAAATAAGTCTATGGTACAGGGTCCAGAATAAGCCATTATTGTTCATTTAAAAGGCAGAATAAAATTGAAAGCAGTGTAGTCTTAGATCCACAAAAGTATGTACATACCTAATACCTGCATAATTTGCTTGAAGTTAGGTACTTAAGTGCCTTTTGGGGTCTGATCCTTGTATTTGCTTTCTTCTGACTATGTGTGATTTTCTATAATTGCATTACAGAGAAAATGGAGTTTCAAGATCTTTAGACATCAGAGTGAGACCTTTTGTGGTTGGCTTTGAATGTTGATATGCTATACTAGTGCAAGGACTCGTTCATATGATTAGGCATTAAGAGGTTTATTTGACATCTCTATAGTCTTGATATACACAGTATAATCACAGACACGGTAACCTAAATAAACCCCTCAACTGCCAATTTACTATTAAGACTTTATTACCATAAAATTGATTAGTGTTTATATTTGATGTGAAGTTTTGGTTCTTACTATTAAATTGGTTGTGCATGGTTTAAAGTTCTGATTAGCTCAGTGAAAATCTATATTACTGTAGAAATGTTAGTCTTGCCTTAGAAATCTGTAAAGGCAAACATTTATATGATGTGATATGTGAGTTTAATAACTAAACAGATCACTCCTGAACTGCTGAGACAGAATAAACATGATCAGATAAATCTTATTGGAAAAGTATCTTTATTGAATCCCATCTTCACATTTTGGAGAAAATCAGTTACTCAATTTTGGATTGTTTAGTCATTTCACAAGAGACACTGATTGTTATTCTTAAATAACTCCAGGTCCAGGTTTTTACTGATTCTGCTGAATTACGTGGCTGCAGCTGAGTTTGATGTCTTGACATCCATGACAATATGGTAAATAAATTGATAACAGAGATACATTTTAGAACAGGTACTGTGCAGCACCAGTTTTAAAAAACTAGTTCTCCAGTTTCTAACTGAAGATTTTATGTAAAGTATTGAGAATGTCAAACAGTTAAGTCTAGAAAAGGAAACAGCAAATACAGCTTTGTGACAAAACACAACCAAAAAATTATATCATCTAGTAAAAGGAAATTCATGTATATTTTCCAAAACTCAAAGCAAGTGTTATAGATGCAATAAAATAAATGCTTATAAAAATTGTTAAAAATTACTATACAGTCCAGGTCATTATATGAAAATATTTTTGGGAAAAAAAACCCAAACTACGTACTCCTAATTTATGTTAATTTTATATATATCTATCTACCTACATGCACAAACACATGTTAGTATATCCAATTAGTACATAATATAAATCAGTTCACTTACTTTACTTATTTATTTACATTACTTACAATGTTTTCCTGAATTGTCACATTAAATGTTGAGGTTTGAAAAAGCCCATTTTAACTGATTTGATGTTAGTGGCTTCTGAGAAATATTCAAGCAGTCAGAAGTAGCAAATATGCTGCTGTTTATGAAATCAAGCCATGATAAATTAAATATACTATTGGATAATATTATTTTGCTTAGTTCTTGAAATCTAGCTTTCACACGTGGAATATCCCAGGAACTTCAAAAGTTAATGCTTTTTTTAAAGGCAAAAAGCTGAATTTGGCCTGACTAAATGATTTCTGAAGTCCTCTAATTGCAGCTATTCTATTATTCTGAATGCTTTGATTTTTTCCAGTTAAAGATTTTATTAAGTTGTCAGCATATTTCAAAATATAAACAAAAAAAAAGTAGAAATATTTATAACATTTTTTAGTCCAGTTCAATAAAGAATGAAAATAATGTAACAGTACATACTTAGAGGGGGAGGAATTTTTAAAAAACTGTGCTGGCTTTTAAAAAGTGATTGAAGAAACTTAGAAAACTGAACCTAAACGTTATCATTTCATTTTGGTTCCATTTGGAATTTTCATGGAAGAATAAATACATTAATTAATTTTTATCTTAGCTATTTCTAAATAATTGCACATTCTAAGGTTCTCAAGAAAAATTTGCCAGGAAAAAATATTTGCAAGTTTTTCAAAACTGTAATGTTCTAAAACTTTAATCAATATTCTCATGTTAGCTATCGGGGAAAGTATTTAAAGGTAAGATGCTGGCTGTCTAGGCAATAAAGGGACTTGGACATATTTCCTTTCTGATATAATTGTAGCGAGAAGAATTTTAGAATACTGTGTGTAGTGAGAGCGGATTTATACTGCAGATGGAGGATGTGATGCAAGACTCTAACAGTTACAGCAGCAGGCTTGTTTAAGCCAGTTCCTTGCACAGCTGTTTCTGGGTTGGTAAAGCCAAATCTGACTTTAAGGCTCAGTTCAGTTCAAAAGCTGTACTTTATGCTTTTTCTGTCAGGTTAAAACTTGCCTGATTTAGAGAAAGAATGTAGATGAATCTCTGTAGGCAGGATTTTGGCAAGGGTCTCAGACAGACACTGTATAGGAATGAAATAAGGGTCTGTATAAATACAGCCTGGCTGTGCATGGACTAAGAGTAAAAAATCGTAACAGAAAAAATATTTTTTGTTAATAATATAATAATAACAATTTACTAACAAGAAAAGGGACAATTATTAATGTAATAATAATAATTTAATCACAAGAAAAAATAGAACATATTTTTGGGTTTCATAATTTCATAACTTCTTTTGCAAAATTTCGTGCAAAATTTCGTACAAAATTTGAGATATTACAATGTGAGTTCTTTACTTCAGTATTTCATGGTGTCAGAAGTGCTCCTCATGCTCTTATTCTTTCATGATGCACTACCTTATATTTTCGGGGGGGGGATTGGCTGAAATGAGTGTAGTGGTGCACGAAATGTAGTCTAACTGGGATCTTGAACCCATAGGGACAAGAGGAAGCATATGGGAACACTGAGCTGACAACAGTTGCTCCTTGAACCACGTTTTTGTTTCAACTTTTTGTAAAGGGATTTTTTTTTAAAAAGAGTATCTCATTTACTGAGCAGAATGACCTGACAGGTGGCATGTTCAGGTGGTCTCTTCTGGAAGAAACAGGAAAGTACATTTGTTTTCTTTATATTGTGATAACTGTTGGGAAGATATCTCAGAGGAATGTTTGGTCTAGCTAACGAGACACTGTAGTTTTTTTGATCTCTCTTGAACCAGACTGAAATAAAAGCAAATGTAAATGGGTAATTTCTCTTTAAGCCTGTTCCAAGAATTTACTGCTCTGATGGTTAACTCCTAGCATTAAACAAGACATATAAACACTTGGATGGCTTGATTTCTTTTTAATTAAAATTTAATTACAGACTCATAGAATCATAGAATCATTTAGGTTGGAAAAGACTTTTAAGATCATCAAGTCCAACCATTACACTAACACTGCCAAGTCCACACTAAGCCATGTCCGTAAGTGCTACATCTACACGTCTTTAAAATACTTCCAGAGATGGTGACTCAACGACTTCCCTGGGCAGCCTGTTCCAATGATTGATAACCCTTTTGGTGATGAATTTTTTCTTAAAATGCAATCTAAACCTGATCTGGTGCAACTTGAGGCAATTTCCTCTTCTATCGATTGTTAGTTAGGAAAGGAGACTGACACTCTCCTTGCTACAGCCTCCATTCAGGTAGTTGCAGAGAACAGTAAGGTCTGCCTTTCTCTTCACTTATTACGGATGAAAGTAGATATGTAGAGTTTTTAGGATGTTCATGTACAAAAGATTGAGAAAAGTGTATGGCCAAATTAAGGGAAACACTCAAAAAGATGGAAAACAAGCTGTAGCAGAAAAGTAGGCAGTGGTGGCCAGTTTGAGGATGCAAGGAGAACATAAAAGCTGAGTAGGCAAGAAAGAAAAACACAACCAGCAAGCTGTCAACTCTTTAGCACAAGCAATGTAATTCTTATGCTATGTTTCTGTGGATGGGGCAAAATGCCCTTAAGAAAGAGGATTAATATTTTTGAACTAGCAGAAGGAAATAAGATTTTGGTTGCTATCTTTGAAATGAAGGTTTTTAACTCAGCACAAGAAAGCACAAGAAGAAACTAAGAATATGACAAGGGTGTGGCTGTCCTTACTGTTAGCTCCTTTATTTTTTATTTTACTTAATTTATTTTTCCAATCCTGTGGAGGAAAAGCAAACAGATCTGACTAAGCTCTAGATATCCAGGGGAAGAAACAATAAGAATTTCTTAAAATAACATCTTTTTAATGTAAAAAAGAGATTACTGGGATCTTACTGCCTGGCAAACATAACTTCATGACTTTGTAAACTAAGGTAATAAATATTAAAAGAGAGGAAATAACATTGTGCTTGTTAAACTAAACAGTAAGCAGCAGGAAATTATACAGAATGAGTATTTCTGGAAAATTTTTTACTATAGTGTAAATACAGTCATGTTCAATAATAGTTTATGAATATAGTGAGTTGGCCAGGGGAATGTTACATGAATATTGTGGTATATTTATGATCTGTTTTCAATTTTTAAAATAAAGCAGGAGTTAATTGAACTGAGGACTGTATCATAGACCAAATGGTTGACAACTAAGAGTCAAAAGGCAAAAAAAATGCCAACAGTTATGTCTGCTACAAACTACATTCTGATCAGTTAAGAAAAAAAGTCAATATAAACTGTTAATTGCAGAAAAGTTGTGCACCAGGTATACAGATCCAAAGCTTGCTGATAAAGTACTTGAAGCAATGATCATGGGAATATTAACGAATAAAATTGGAAAATCCTAAATTAAAGTATCACGTACAATTTAGTCATCCATGTCTAGAAGTAGAGTAAAGCTGTGATGTTTTGTAGCTCAGATCTGGATCATGGACCTTCCTGGATAGTATAGGCATCTTGGGAGTGAGATTAGCATGACAGCAGGCCAGAGATAATTAGTCCTTCCTAATCCAGCAATTTTTTTGAGCACAGGGTGGTTTGGCTAGCAAAGCCGAGTAGTGTCTAGGACAGGAAGTAGCCACTCTCTAAAAATACACCCTCTGCATAAATAGCCGGGAAGGGCAATAACTGTGTTAAATCTCACAGTACTGGCACAGGAAGAAATGCATTTACTGACTGTGGAAAACTCACTCTGGAGACTGGGAGGACGTTGCTAGCATTAGAAGAATTTGAATCCTGAAACAGCTTCCAGCCAGCATCAGAGAAGCAAGAATCACAAGCAACTTCTGCAGAAAATTTTCTTGTTATGAAAAAACATCAGGTTTGGGTCTGTCCTCTAAATCTATACCAATATTTCCTTAAAAACTTTTTAGTATATCCTTTATTTAAATAGCTTCCTGTTGTTTCATCTCATTTGCTTCTATTCCTACTCCTAAAGTCTAAGTCCCAGTCTCTGCCTGTTTCCGTAATGTTGTGTTTATAATCTCTTTCAGGAAAGTGCTGCTTTGTACAAGGACTTGATGATCCTTGAGGTCTTTTTCCAACCTTAGTGATTCTAAGGAGAAGTTGTGCACTGGGAGTCAGATTTGGACCCCAATAAGGAGGAATAAACATTGTAGAAAAAGGAAGTGGAAGAGAGACTCCCATCCAGTATTACAGCACAGGTCATTGAATGCTTAAATACTCAGTTACGTGATTTTGAGAACAAATAGGATTGTGGGCACAAGAGAGGGCTTGAGAATGAAACTATAATTAAAGAGGAAACTCAGAGATTTGGAGACCAACTTTCAGCTATCCCACTTGCAGCTAATATTTGATAAAAGTTCAGATTAAGTCAAATGATGCCATTCCTTTCAAAAAGTTATTTACTTTAGAGTTTCTCACCAAACCACAATTAGAAACTGTTGTTTTCCTGTTGATGTTATCATTTACCTAGTGTACATGCAGAAATATTGCCCTGTTTGACTTCAGAAAATTTGGTCAGAGAAATAAAGCTATGACACTTGTCTAAACAAAGCAACTGTCAGCTCATATCGCAAACTCCTTCTAAATAAAGAGCTGCAGTGCTCCAAATTTGTTTTTCTTTAATGAACCCAAGCCTTTCCACTGTCATTATTCATTCCTTCTAAAAACACTGGAAAATGCAATACATTACTCAACTATGACCTAGCATGTCCTAAGGTACATATTTTATTGATGTAAATAAATGAGATTCTAGTCTACCTAAATGCTGATGTTTTGATTTTATAGAAATACTGTTTACTTTAAAAGTTGTCATTAGCGCGATGATTATTTTTCCCTGGGGGCTCTGATGATAATCTGGAGGACCACTGCTAGCAGCCTGCTTAGTATCAGCAGATTCACAGGGTGATTAAACTATTGGGTTCTGAAGTACAAGGAGGAAATAGTTAAAATGTTTGCTGTTTTCTGTGTTTTACTCCAGTATGTATTTTTTCTTCCATTGAAAGAGAGAGCTTCAAAAGTGCATTAGTTTTGTGCTTGCATAAATGCAAAAGTCAATTGATAAAATTACAGTGCTAAACTCCAGTATTACTGGGTATGAAATTAAAATGAACCAGACAGTGGGAATTTGCTGTTATTACAAACTACAAGCAACTGAAAAGGTACATTTTACAGTGTTCAGAGCTAGAAGAAATGTTGTAGATGCTTTTCTGTGCTTTTGACATAACTGTCCCTCTAGTTTTCTTTCTGGATATCAATCTTAGAAACCAATACACATGTAAATTTTACTTCCATTATTACTGCATTTAGGTGGTATCCAGTTTTATTTTATCAACAAGAATTCATTTTAAAAAGGTCACTGACTTAATGTAATAATTTTAAATGTTTATTCCCATACCTTCTGAAAAATAGATTTACCTTTAACTAGGTATTCATCAGTACAAATTAACTGGAAATATTAAATGCCATATCATTACATGAGTAAAAGAAATGAAAAATGTGCTGTGCCTGCTCTGAGGAAAAAAAAGGTGTAATGTGCTGAATCAAAGAGAAGGTAAAACGAAAAACATCTATGGCTTGGATATCCAAGGAGCCCAGGCGAATCCTAGTGACTAATCCACCCTGCAGTTGTTGGAAGCTAAGCAGGCAGGGTAGGTTTTGACAAAGGTTCCATTCCTCATTAAAATGCACACATCATATACTTTTAAAGCTAATTATGCTGGGATATTTGAGTTAAAAAAAAATAAAAATGAGGTCTATACCAGCATCTGTTTTTCCCAAAGTTAAATCCATCTTTGGAAAGAATTGCTGGCAACACTGGGTTCTAGCAAAAAGAGATAATAAGAGACCTAGAAGATAAAAGGGGATTGATTTCTGAAATTTTTACCCATTCAGAAGTGGAAATTAATTATTGTAAACCCACAGTCCATGGTTGTTTTAGTGCTTTTTGTGTTTTTATGTAGGAAATAAACACGCAAGCCATTCAGGCTGTCTAATATTGAGGAACCAAACCAAATAAAAAGAAGAGAAAAAGTTTTGAATACACTAGAATTTTTTCATTGAAGAAACTCACTTTGTATTGAAGTACAGTAGAAAAGAATATAATCCTGACGGTTATTATAGACATCAGAGACAGCTTGAGACAATAAAATCCAGGACTACAAAATTTGTCATTGCACAGAGTTTGTGAATATTTAATTCTTTCATATGGAATTAGCTTTTTTGTGCATCACAGACACTTATAGTAAAATTAATGAGCTCTGCTTGCATGAACTCTTGTTTGGGATCTTTATAACAAGATGTCAGGGTCCAATACACTACAATTGGGTTATTTCAAATATTCCACATGTGGAAGGTGTAATGTTGAATATAAAATGTGCTTAATTTAAGATACTTTATTTTCCATGGGACTTTTGTTTGATCAAAGTGATATAAAATATACAGGAAGCACAACATAAAGATAAGTTACACTTAACAAAATATAGCAATTGCAATACAGTTCAATCTCGGTACCAATGTGATTCACAGAACGGTTGAGGTTGAAGGCACCTCTGGAGGTCATCCGGTCCAAACTCCTGCTTGAGCATGGCCACCAGCACTAGTTGCCCAGGACCGTGTCAAAACAGCTTTTGAATATCTCCAACAGTGGAGGCTTCACCACTTCCCAGGGAAACCTGTGCCAGGTCTTAGTCACCCTTACAAAATTGTTTCCTGATGTTCAGGAGAAAGCTACTGTGGGGTTTTTTTGTGCCCATTGCTTCTTGTCCTGTCACTGGGCACCACCAAAATAGCCTAGTTCTGTCTTTTTCGTACCTGTCTGTCATTTATTTATAGTCGTTAATAAGATCCCCCTGAGCCTTCTCCTCTCTAGGCTAAACAATTCCAACCCTCTCCATCACCTCCCCAGGGACCAAGGTGAGGCTGATCAGCCTGTAATTCCCTGGGTCCTTCTTCTTACCCTTCTTGAAAATAGGAGTTTCTTTTCTCCAGTCTTCAGGCACTTGTTCCAATCACCATGATCAATCAAAGGTTATTGAGAGTGGCCTCGCAATGACATCTGCCAGCTTCCTACAGCACTCATGGGAACATCCCATCATGATCCCATGGACTTATGAGTGTTCAGTTCATTTAAGTACTCCATGACCTGATCCTCTTCCATCAAGGGTACATCTTCCTTGTTCCAGCCTTTCTTTTTGGTCTCTGGGATTTGTGATTCCCAGGGGCCGGTCTTGCTAGTAAAGACTGAGACAAAGAAGGCATTCAGTACCTCAGCCTCTTCCATGTCCTGTGTAACTAAATTCCGTGTCTCATCAAGCAATGGGCCCACATTTTCCCTCATCTTCCTTTTGTCACCTATGTCCCTATAGAAATCCTTGTTGTTTTTGACATCCTGAACGGATTCATTTCCACTTGGGCTTTAGCCTTAATTTTGTCCCTGGATGATAAGACAATGTCTCTATATTCCCCCCAGGTTACCTGTGTGTGCTTTCATTTTTGCATCTGGATTTGGCTATGAACTCTTTTTTCATTTATGCAAGACTCCTGACTTTTTTCCCTGACTTCAATTTTTTTGGGATGCACTGCTTCTGAGTTTGGAGGAGGTTATCCTTGAATATTAGCCCACTTTCTTGCCCTTTCCTCCACTCCAAGGCCTTATCCCATGGAACGTTTCCAAGCAGATTTTGGAAGAGTCCTAAGACTGCTCTCCTAAAGTCTNTGTGAGGCTGCTCCTGTCTGTCTGTAGAGGGCCTCATCCATGTGTTCTTCCTGGTTGGGTGGCCTATAGCAGATACCCTCTAAAATGTTATCTTGTCCTCTCTTTTATCCCAATCCACAAATTTTCAGTTGGCTCCTCATCCATCTCCCAGCAGAGCTCCATGCACTCCAGCTACTCACTCATATAAAGAGCAATTACTCCTCCTTGTCTTCCCAACCTCCATTGCAACACCCCAGTCATGGGAGCCATCCCGTCACACCTCTATGACCACAATAAGATTGTAGCCCTGCAACCACCTGCAGGTCTCTAACTCTTTGTGTTTATTGCCCAGACTATATGCACTAATGTACAGGCACTTAAGAAGGGCACGCCAGGCACTCCATTACCACTCTGTAATATGTTCATTGACATGATGCTGGGTGTCCCCAGTCGTCAGGAAACAATACATGGGTTGAAGCCAGCTCATGCCCATTGCTCTCTTCAAAATCCTGTTGTTAGTTATTTAGTTTTCATACTCTGTGTTGGGCTGAGCCACATATTCACGTTCTCTTCTCCCATGCTGGCCTGGCTGAGTCAGGGAGACATTCACACTGTTTCAATGAACTCAGGGAAAAAAAGTTACACCACCAGCTGATCCACTCGACTGACATAGCTGTTTACCTAAAGCAAGGGCTAACCTCTGGTCCGCTTTGTGTTGAGATGAAGTCAGCTTCTTTGCAACAGCCAGAGTTATTTGAGCTTCATGGGCACATCAGTTTTGTCCATCTCCACTGAGTCTTCTTTCATTATAGGAGTTGATTGGTCAGTCACACAAGAGGGAAGCAGTTTCTGTACATTTGTAATACAGAAAGAAATCTTTGCTGAATTACAGCCTTAAAAATTACCAGATCACATACTTTAAAAAAAAGTCAGAAATAGCCAATAAAGACTCTTTGAAGACACTTTGAAACTTTATCCTTCTGGAGTTGAAGCTGCTTCTTCTCTTTGAAAACTTTGTTTTGCTAGTATGTTTAAAGCCCTGAGAACTAGTTACCACAGTAACAGAACAAGACAACAGACCCTTCTGCTGACTTTTACTAAAACGTGAAATCATTGTTATTGCACAACAGTTGCTGAGTTATAAAACATCTAATTTGCAGGTGATATAAAATGCTTTCAACAAATTTAGTACTCTGAAGTTTATGGTACAAATTAGATATGTAGTTCAAGTAAGAGAAATGGATGGAAAATATGTACAGATTAGAAGCATACCATTTATTTAATTAAACCATCATCACAGAAAACCCGGAAGAGATAAACTTAATTTGTACTCAAGGTGAGAAAGCAATTCCAGTGCATGTAGGGTCTTATCACAGCAGTAAGTAGGGAGATAACTAAGCATGAGACATATGGCATCCTGTGGTACTCAGATTGCACAAATTCACTAAATCTGCTTAGATTATTTTAATTATTTTAACCCTAGGTCAAGAAAGAAGAAATAGACAATTGGTCCTGTGCTCATTTGCAGCTTGATTAGTTTACTGAATAAAGCTGCCATACAGCTGTGCATCACCATATAGGTTGGGACATCTACCTGCTGCCATGGTTATCAAAAAGAGAAGCTAAGCATGACAAAGTAAACATATTTCTTGCCTTTCCATTACTGCTCACTTTAGAAATTTAAGCATAATCTGACCTCTGGAGATACATAAGCAAGGAGATTTGAGTGTATCGTACAGCTGAAGTCATTTTCTCTTTTCCATGTTATTTTTACACCTGACTTCAGAATAATTGCTACCAATTCACCATGGTAGAGAAGCAGAGTCAAGTCTAAATTGATTTGGGTGTAGAAAAATGATCTTCCTTCAGGAGACTGAGCACTGCTAACTTTGACATTTTCTTTTGCCACAAATATTGTCATGTTTGTCACCCCACTTTGCACAATTAAATTTCAGTTCTCACTTGGTCATAGAGCTAAGATTGTGGAACAGGCATATTGACATTAAATCCCACTTTTGGCTTTAACACTACCAGCTCAAATAGTGTTTGTTTTTCAACTCATGCTGTTTGTAATGATTGGGTTTGGAATCTCTAAAAGGTAATTAAAACACATCAAGGTTGGATGCCAAGGCTGCTAAAGGACTCTGTTAAAGTTGTTGATTAATCAATCTGTTCCCACAACAGGCTTAAAATTCCGCTGGAGTTTTCTTCGTATAATGTCTTAAATAGCATAAATTGATATAACATATTTGATTTTTCCTTATAAATTGCTGAAACCTTTTTGTATTTCTAACTAAATTCCAACTTCAATATCTCTGCTTTGCAATACATTTCTGACTCTAAAGCAAAATTTAAGCCACTTCCAAATAATGAGAAACCAAAGCTGATGGTTAAAGATCAGAAAAAGGTTTATTATAATCATAAAACAAATCCATATTTTCTTAGATATAGGTAACTCTATCCAGTGCAAAAAAGAGAAAAAAAAATACGCCACAGAAAGACTTTTTTCCTGCTTAGCTCATTGTGTGTCAGTTCATAACCTGTAAAATGTATTTTCTAATCCTGAAAAGATGTCTACATGTGCTTAGCTTTATGCACCTGCATGACTAATATCACTGGGACTCGTGTGTTTAGAGTAAAATATGCGCAAAAATATTCTGGGCTTCAGTTTAGTTACATATGTGAGAAAGTAACACTCTCCTGGCTGCAATGAAATGAGAGAGTTTCAAATAATAAGTAAGTTGATGAAAAATTGAATAGCTAGGTGAAGGTTGATCAGATGATTTAATTTTTCAAAAAGCCAAATGAAAAAAGAAGCATAAATTCAGCTAACCTCTGCTTTAGGAGGGGATAGAACTAACTGGTTCTTATTTCTAACTTCCTTAAAATGACATAGACATATGTATGTCACACAATTACATTACATACATACAAATTATAAAAAGGACATTCACAAATATATTTTTAAATGTAACTTCACCTCTTGCTGCCTTTCATAAAAGAGGCATGTTTGGTTTTCACCTTATGAGCATCACGCATTTGTAAAGCATGGTTGTATGGTATCACCTTAGTGACTAGGGAATTTTGCCAGACTTCCAGATGCTAGTTCAGGACAGCACAAGTTCCCCCAAGGTTTTACACCATATGCCACAGTCCGATGTAGGTGTCTCGGATTGTTGGGTGTCTCAGATGGCACTACAAAAAGCCGTTTAGGCCCCTGAATTCCCACCTGACAAATCTCGACACATGAAATCTTAGCTGCTGTGTTGAAGATTCACACTGTATAACTAAATATATGTAACCAATTAGAGTCTCTAAGATACCTCAAATGAGAAGTAAGGTGTTCAATTCTTAGCATAGGTAGAAAAGGAACTTCCAAAATGGGAAACAGTACAGCAGATGAGATTTTGGACTAGGTAATAGAAAGAAGAAAAGACCCTGGGGAAGGAGCCAACGATTTATCTACTGTTTTTTTGTTTTTTTTTAATATTGTTAAATATGGAATTCAACACAAATGTACTTCTTTCTCCTCAAAATGTTATAGCTAGGAACGAATTAGTAAGATCTTTGTCAAGGAGGACAAAAAACTTGGCAGAGCAAGAGACTAAGATGGAAACTAAAGATCTTTCAATTTCTTTTTCCTGTTTGCCAAAAACATACTTTTAATTTTGAGATGTGTTCTTTTGTTTGTTGTGGGATTTTTTTTAATTTTCTAACAGGATTTGTCCTACATTTCTACATTCCATTTTTTTCTGCATGCCTATTTAGATAATAGTTCATATTTTATATCATAAATCTAGGCTGTAACAGTTATTTCACATAGAGTATTAGTATTTACTGAGTCTCAACAGTGTGTTTTGCACACAGTTCCTTCCCAGAGGAGTCTAGAGTCTAGCTGGGCTCAGACAAGACAATTTAGAGATCAAAGTAAAAGACCTAATTGCAGCAGAACCCTGGACCTCTGGAAGAATTTGCCTGCATCAGTAATGCAAATGTCCAGGGGATGATTTGAAGACAACAGAAAAAAGGTTTATGATCAGGTAAATACAGTTTATTCAACAAGAAAAAAAAAATGAAAAAAAAAAAAGCAGGTTAAAGCGTACCAGCCCACTGATTATTTCACATTTGCAACATGCACACTGATTCCTGACAACTCCATCAGTTGTGCTGTTTAACTACTTGCTTGTTGAATTTTTCACCTTTTTTACCTACATTACCTTTTCTATCATGTGTGGAAAAGTACCTCTTTATTCTTCAGTTCTTCTTTTAAATCTCTTCAAAAAGTTTATAGAAACCTTGACCACCTGTAGATAAAGGTGTGATAATGATTGATGTACTGTGCAGACCGTGGCCTCTGTGTTGCCTATAACATTCTTTCTATGACCATGTGGTCTGAACATCTGGTTTCAGTAGCTACAGGTTGGCTCTGCCTCTTCAAGGCAACAATATATCTTCTTTCTTTAAAAAAAAATAATTAATTAGTTCTTGACATGAACTATCATGTTTTGATTTTTTTTCAAGAGTAGAGGTACAACTGAAAAATAAAAACAACACTTCAGAGATGTTTTTATCAATAATATAATCTAATGAGGAGAATGCAGGCATGCACTTGAATAACTGCACACCATCCTAGTGAGACATAATTCCTGTTTAGCATATTCCTATTTCTTATGTATACTAATAGTATGTAACAACTTTAATTTAAGTGCTCTCTAAATTGTCCATATAGAATATTTGAAGGGCAGGGACAATGCTACAGGAAAATACAGAAGACAAAATACCGTTCAAATGGTTTTCACAGAATCACAGAATCACACAGAATCACAGAATGTTAGAGATTGGAAGGGACCTTGAAAGATCATCTAGTCCAATCCCCCTGCCGGAGCAGGAACACCTAAACCAGATCGCACAGGAACGCATCCAGGCGGGTTTTGAATGTCTCCAGAGAAGGAGACTCCACAACCTCTCTGGGCAGCCTGTTCCAGTGCTCTGTCACCCTCACTG
>VZTO01026372.1:38026-54397 GCA_013400615.1 Syrrhaptes paradoxus | reverse complement strand
TACAGTCCATCCTTCAAATCCACACCTCTCCAATTTAGAGAGAAGGATGTGGTGATGGACCATGTCAAAGGCTTTGCGGAAGTCCAGGTAGATGACATCCATCACCCTTCCCCTGTCCACCGAAGCCGTCACTCCATCATAGAAGGCCACCAGATTGGTCAGGCAAGATCTGCCCCTGGTGAAGCCATGCTGGCTGTCTCGAATCACCTCTTTGTCTCGTATGTGCCTTAGCATAGCTTCTAGGAGGATCTGTTCCATGAACATAATAGTATGTTGAACATCTGATGGTTCACCGAGAATTAATTTCATGTTTACTTATAATGAAAAACCACTTTTCATATCTGTAAAGAATTTTATTTCTTGTCGGTGCTATTGAGTCGTGTAGCACTGTTGCTGAAAGTCCAGCCCTTGCCCAAATGAGTTGTCCTGTTACCACTGGCATCTCTGTATCTGTGTATTGGAGACAGTCTTGGCAACTTTGTGGCACTTTCATGGAAATATTTATGTAGATAATTTACTGTCTGTAGAGAAGCTTCAGGATGTAGCCTTCTGCAGGATGTATCTCTAGGTATCATTCTGGATAAGTCTTTTTTGTTCAGTCAGATCAGATTAGATTAAATTACTATTGCTGCTTTTTACCTTGGCTAGTTATATGACCAGACATGCTAAAATTGCTGCCCAATATAATGAATTTCCTTAGAAAAAGTCAAAAAAAGTTAACAGTCTTCATTGCTCAACTTATTTGTTTTTTAATGTTGCTTGACAGAGTATGCCATAGCGTCCATTAGTGGGACTTTTCAGGAAAGCTCGAAGAAACAGCTCTTGCAATGTTTCTTTATCTGTCTTTTATCTGTTTGTCAGTTTATTTTCTAAGGGTTTATCCAGCTTTATGCATTAAGGCTTAATTTCTGTAGCTCTCGACAAGAACATTTCTTAAACTTACATCAGAATTTACCATTTTACCGAGCTTGCATAAAAAGTAACATTACCATTGTTATATTTTATTCTGATGTGATTTTGCACTGCATTACCAAGCAAAACAATGTTAACAAGCACTGAAAACATTCTAATTTAACATAATATGATTATTTTCTTTTATTCCAGTTCAACAAATAAGATCACTATAACTTTTCTGAATTATACCACTATATGAACAGGTTTAATTTATTAATATCATTTAATTTCTCTACCCTTCTCTTTTCTGATCAAATTTCTGAAGAAATAAATTATCTCACAAGGCAATACTATATTTTCAGAGCATAACTCCTGTGTCTGCTAAATAAATATCTACATCTCTGGAGGCTCCTGAATCCTCTATTTTAGATTCCTGTCTCTGCCTTTAGACTTCTATAAAAGCAAATTATTTTTCCAGCACAACCTGTATGAGAACTTCTCACTACTCTTTTGAAAATTAGTCCACTGCTTGCTGCCTAATACAGAAATTCTATGAAGAAAAATTCTGTCATTAGATACAACTACTCTTTAGGCAGCCTCCCTTCTGTTTTCTGTGGACCCATTCAAATGTGATATTAATCATCCAGGTACCTTTGTGGCTATAAAGATAGACAGTTCATTGCTGTAAATGCCTGTTAATGTCACTCTTGGTTGGTGACCTTTCAGTTACCATGAAGATAAATAAAATGTCTGAAAATCTCTCTCTGGAGTGCTTTTATTATATGAACTGTACACCCACAATTATATCTATAATGCATATTTTTAGCATGGCTAAGCACATTGTAATTGTTAACAGTAATGTTTTACTGCAGAGTGACTTAACATTATGAAAATAAACCAAAGGCAAACCTCAGCTTTACATGAAACAGAGATTAATGGTCTTGAAGAGGAAGACATTCTAGCAGAAGAATTTTAATAAATCATTGTAAATCCTTTGTAGTTCTGTAGTCAGTTGCACTGAACTAGCTGGCGCTTAATTTAGGCTTCATTATTTGCATCATGAAAAATTAAAATGTGGTAGAAATTGATACACTTCATCTTTTCTTGAGCACTTTTCATTGGATTTATTCATAATCCTGGACTTATATTAGGGAGATACACTTCACCATGCCCCTTGGACGAAGTACAGCTGCCTGGTAAGCTTTACTTTCCAGTTGTTTATAAGGAAGTTCATATACACAGAAAGAGATATTAATACACTTGGGAAGTTCCTTTAAAGACTAGGGCCGTGTGCCTTACTAAGGTATCAGAGCTTGTAATAGAACACAAGCTTACCCTTTCTCCAACTATTTTGTTGTTGTTTTTAATTTAAATCTCACTGATGTGTTTTTTATAAACTAAGCATATAAAATGGCAAAGACTTCAGCTTAATTTTACTATTATCAAGTTGCACATTTTAAAGAGTTCTCTTCGCTGAAAGACTAGGCCCAGATTTAGCCTATAGAAATATGAATAAAGTTAAGAGTTGGATTACTTTCACTGAAGACAATGGGAACGTTGACACGCACAGGTAAGAATGAAGAGAAATGCCATGCAGTTTCCAAGTGTAAGAGAGGAAATGTTGGTGCAGTTACTACTTACGTTGGCTCTGGGTGTAGGGATGACTTAAGAAGGAAGTTCCTGCCTCCAGCTGCTCATTCCTGAGCTAAGATTTGCCTTCCTTTCAATTTCATAGGCAAAACTCTTCCTCAAGGTGCACTATAAAAAACAACAAACTTCTGGTTTTGAACTTCATGCTTAACACACACACACACACACACATACACACACACACACACACACTATTTCAGTGCAAGGATTATTTTAAATCTGCATCATTTTTATGAGCCTTTTGCAATGTAGCTCCTCAAAGAGCTTTGTCACCACAAGTGGTGAGGTCAAGGACATTTCACTTGTACAACAGGGACAGGAATAAAAGGCTGGGTTGTACGGGATGGGAATGCGTTAAACTGGATTTACCACAAAAATAAAGAGAACATATTCCTCACAGAAGAAGAAAGTGCAGAATTAGCATGTAAGGCAAGTTATCAGCTGAGGTTACAGCTGAAATTTGTCTGAGTTTTTACTCTAGTTTTATCCACAGCAAGCAAATTTACCTGTTGTGAACTCTTCAAAGTGCCAATGAAAAGGAAGGAAATATATGTAGCATATTAGTTGTTGATCTCATCATATACAGCTTTGCGTACCCACATCTAGTTGAGAATTTTTTAAAATGTGAAATATGTACATTTTCTTTCAATCCTTTTTCTCTTTTTTTTTCTTCATCCATATGGCCTATCCCTCAAATCAAATGATCAGTGTCCTCTCTTTATCTCATGACAGTACTGTGGGACATGATCATACCACAGGGAAAAAAATAGAGCAACTTCATTAGGTTTCTGTGTGATCACACAACTTCAAACATTTGCAACACCAGCATTGCTTAGTGACTTCTGTGTTTCCACAACTAAAAAGTACTCTTCACCTAAACAATGTCTGCTGCAGTTGAAACAGGAGTGGAAACTCACATATTCAACCTGAATTTTGGGAGGAGTGTACAAAGTTGGAAGCTGAGTGTTCACATGAAGAAGGCAAAACATCTTTTAAGACCAAAGTGAAATCATCAAAGATGTGTTTGTAATTCTACAGCTGGAATGACAGATTGAATTATTTTTATATTTCCACTTAGCTATTTAATAAAGCTTAAAAATATGCCAAGCATTAATCACTTACCCTTATTTCATCCCTAATATGAAAAGTGCCTTTAAAGAGAAGCTGTACAGATAAATGGTCACCTTTCTATAGAAGGAGAATACAGAAAAAAAGACTAACCAAAGACTTAAATGTGTGGTTTACATATCAGTAAAAATCATTTTCAGACGTACAGATCAGACATTAATAGCTTTCAAAAAGATGTATTTTTTTCATTGTCTATCAGAGCTTTGAGAAATGTCATTTTGTAACCTGAAAGAACACTTATCCACTTTGAATTTTCAATTATATATAGTTTAGGCAAGCTAGTGCTTTGTGTTGCAACCATCTGAGGCTTATGGTTTCACTGTCATTTTTATAGGAAATGAGGTGGAATTCAGTGTTTTGAAGATGTTAACACATTGTTAAAGATATGTTAAGAGCCACAGTTCAATTTCCTTTTTAAGCTTATAATAAAGTCTTAAACCACTATCTTTTTCTGGTTTGACTGTGAAAGCTCAGAAAGCAATTAAACAATGGAAAGCGTGTCATGAAGTATGATCATGTATCGCACAAATAAAACAATATGTGACTAAAGGAAAATGATTAGAAGGAAAAAGAAGCCATACACCAGCTGCAGAGGCCAATGTATCGATATACATGCTAAATGAGAGACAACATATGGCACAGGTTGTGCTGCTTTTATGATGTGAAGTACATTATTCCCTAGTTCTCTTTTTTTTCCAAAAAACATTCAAAATCAAAAGTTTAATGAACAGCCTTACCTCTTCAATATAAAGGAAATTTGTTGAGTGGGAGTTTAAGTAAAACTGAAAAGCTGTAACAGTTGTTTATTGTTATAAAATAACTTGCTCAACGCCCCTAATTCAATGTGTCATATGAATTGTGGTTAAATAACCATAGCTTATTTTGAAACACAAATTAATTATCTATTACAAGCATGCTATTGCTTATCTCTTTCAAAGTCTCATTAGTATGCAAATGACTCTAATTAGGTCACTGTCAGACAATATTTGTGTAGAGTTACTTTCTAAGGTTTAATATGATGAATTTGGTTCCTAAATATTTATAAACAGTGCTCCTAAAATCAGCTTTACTTAATAAGGATCATTCTGAAAGTCTCATTAGTTCAGTGGAATTAATCTCAGATGACAAAGAGGAAAAAATTGTTATTTTCTTTTTTTTTCCTAGAAGATTATATCTTTCAGTTTCCACACACATTATTAGCAGATTAGAGAAACAGCATTATATTTTTAATAGGAATTATACTAAAAAAGTCATGCCATATAAAACTGGATATGTTGTCTTTGATCTCTTGGTTTTCATGTATGCCTTGATAAAAAAGTGAAGGCAAGCAATGGAAAACTTTATGCATCATGAAGAAACTATGACAGTACTGCAGTCAAGAATTATCATGTACCGTTGTAAATATATATTTATTCGTTGCATGAAAGTATATAAACTTTAGTGTATGTCACTTTGATGATATTTTAAAATCTTTTACAAGAGCCTGGGAGACAGAGTAAAGAATATTTATGAATCAAAGGAAAAGAAAAAGGCCTCAATAAAGAGCATTTTGAAAGGTAAAAGCTTCTGATAATACTTTGCAAAAATGTAAAGCAGGCATTTTCCCTTCTGGAAAAGGAGGGGATGGTGGGGGGGACAGAGAAAGAGAATGATTTGTTTCATGGGCTCAGTCTGTGGGTGTACCCTGATTTAAAATAAAGCTGTGATTAATTCAGAAAAAGCGTAATCTAGAAGATAATTTTTCACAATATGTAGTATGTCAATCTAATGCTCTGCATACAAATATTAAAGCTATTTTTCAAACTGATAAAACTGATATCTTGATACTATAAATTTTATTTTAAAAAGAAGTAAAAAACCCAAAGAAATAATAATTGTAGATTCACAGTTGTTATAGCATCATAGAATCATAGAATGGTTATGGTTGGAAGGGACCTTAAAGATTATCTAGTTCCAACCCCCCTGCCGTGGCCAGGGACACCCCCCACTAGCCCAGGTTGCTCAAAGCCTCATCCAGCCTGGCCTTGAACACCTCCAGGGATGGGGCATCCACAGCTTCCCTGGACAACTTGTTCAAGTGTCTAATCACCCTCACAGTAAAAATTTCTTCCTAATACCTAATCTAAATCTGCTCTCTTTTTCAGCTTATAACTATTACCCTTTGTCCTGTCACTACACTCTTTGATAAAGAGTGTTTTCCCATGTCACCTGTAGGCCCCCTTCAGGTACTGGAAGGCTGCTATAGGGTCTCCTCAGAGCCTTCTTTTCTCCAGGCTGAACAACCCTAACTCTCTCAGCCTGTCCTCATAGGGGAGGTGCTCCAGCCCTCTGACCATCTTCATGGCTCTCCTCTGGACTCTCTCCAACAGGTCCATGTCTTTTTTATGTTGGTACTCCAGGTGGGGTCTCACGAGAGCAGAGCAGAGGGGGAGAATCACCTCCTTCGACCTGCTGCTAATGTCTCTTTTGATGCAGCCCAAGATATGTGAAGCCTACTTGAAGGTCTTATTTCAGATTCATTCTCCAGATATTTTGGGTACAGTATCATCTGGAAACAAAACATTTCTTCCTATCCATTAGATGGGCAGTCTCTTCCATCTCTACAGAGTTTGTGATAAGACTAGGTGCACAGATAGAGTATTTGTATTGAAATGGTACAGTGCTCAACTTGTCTTAATGTTTTTAGATAACTCAAATAAATTCAGTTAAAATTGCTTTTGAAGGTAAGTATCATGTTAAAGCAAGCATGTAAAATACTGTTTGAAAGTATATATTTTTCCACACAAAGCTGCAAAACCTTGAATATAAGATATTGTGGTGTTAATCATAACAATTGCTATTTAGTAGCTATATAGTAATGAAAACATAAGATAGTTCCAGTTCTGTCATAATTTGTATGATATCATCTTGTTTCCTGACAATTTGATTTTTTGTTTGTTTTTAAGTATAGGTAGATAAAAACTTCATGAACTTCCTGGTAAGCAACTGGAAGTTTTCAGTCACACCAGACAAACAACTAGCATTCCTTGCTTTCCTTGTGCCTCACAGTTCACAGCAGATCAGTGGTCACACTAAACACCCTGTAAAACTTGAGCTGGCAGAAGGAGGTTGCAGGCAAGCTGGCTGGCAAAGGCCAGGGCCTGACCAAACCAAAAAGTAAGTCTTGGAATGACAAGGGGGTGAGAGACAGCCTTTGTCAGCATCAGGGGGAGAGAAACACACATGAACAACTAGCTGTCTTATTAGAAGACATGTCAAATGTCATCAAACACATCAGATAAAAGCATGTTAGCTTTGAAGTGTTTCATAAAATGTTAGAAAGTTGTGGAAATTGCTATTTACTGTTTTACGCTGAGGTCTGCTGCTGATTATTAAGCACAATGAAAACATTCTGCATAGCTTGTTCACAGTCATGTAATAGTGAAGGGTCATCTCTCATCTCTCTCTCTCTCTTTCTCCTTCTCTCTCTCTCTCTCTCTCTCTCTCAAAATAAGTAATGCTTGAGTGTTTCCCTAGGAGATGGATCTGTCCCTTTGAACAATAAAATCAATGTTTAGACAGCTAAGTGAGAATTTAACAACATTGCATTAGTATAGGGCAAAGCTTAAAGGATTAACACAGAAAGAGGTTTAATCTTAAAACCCTTGAAATCTTACATTAAGCCCCAAAAGAGAGAATGAAAGATAGAGGCAAAGAAACCATGAAGGAGATGTGGACAATAGAAACAACTTTACTTCACTAGGTTTTTTTTTACCTAGACTTTTTCATGTTTTATTTAGCCTGGAGAAGGCTCTGGGAAGACCTTATATAGCAGCCTTCCAGCACTTAAATGGGGCCTACAGGAGGGATGGGGAAACACACTTTATCAGGGAGTGTAGTGACAGGACAAGGGTCCTCGTTATAAGCTGAAAAAGGGTAGATTTACATGAGATATTAGGAAGAAATTTTTACTTTGAGGGTGGTGAGACACTGGAATGGGTTGCCCAGAGTTGTGGATGCCCCATCCCTGGAGGTGTTCAAGGCCAGGCTGGATGAGGCTTTGAGCAACCTGGTCTAGTGGAGGGTGTCCCTGCACATGGCAGGGGGGTTGGAACTAGATAATCTTTAAAGTCCGTTCCAACCCAAAGCATTCTGTTTCTATTATTCTATGATTACATGATTTTTAAATTTTGATTCTTATGCCAGGAAAGTGAATAATTCTTCCTATCTTACACATCCATAAATTCTGGGACCCACCAGCCCTTAATGATGTGTAGCACTTAGAAATATTTATGTGATACTTCTGCAAAATCCACAGTCAGGATTATCCTATAAAATGAAAAGGAAAATTGCAAAAAATTAACTACAGTTTTTATTTGATTCATCTGTTGCGTACCTTTACATTTGTCCATACCAGAAACATGCTACATGTGAAAGGTACACATATATTGAATAGGTTACCTGTTACTTCCCATATTAACACCATATTTGAGAAGAGGGTCTTCTAGTCCTTCATACCACTCATTCAGTACTTTATGCTCTTTTGGCATTCCACCTTCTGTGAAATTTTTCTTAGGTTACATGATTTGAATTCAGATTTTCCTTTCCACGTTCTTTTTGTTTTCAGAATTACCCGAATTTTCCTGGAGAGCCATTTTAGAAGTCCTCTAGTCCCTTCATTTTCTTTAGGCTAAAAATTAGGAAGTTAGCTGAAATTTTCTATAATTGCATCTTGGAAAGATGTAAGTAAGCTTCATACAAGCCTTCATACAAGGACTCAGTTCAAGATAAAACAGATTTAACTTAATATTTTTTGATATTTTTGTTCTTTTCCTTTCCCATGGTAGCATCTATTTTAGACTGTGTTCCAGTCAAAACAATCTAAGCATTATTGTGGGAATTAACAATAATTTATCTATCTAGCCATCTTTTTTAGGACAAAAATAGGAACTGGAAAGACTATTAATCACTATAAATACAAGGAATTAAACTGGGGGGTTTTCAAAGTTAAACACCCCATTTTTGCTATGACATGAAACCATGAAATATTTCTATCTTTCATCTGAATGAAATGAGCCTGTAACCAGAAATCTCATGTTATTTTTGCAGGGTTGATTGATTGCAGAAATAAATTTACATGCTTGAATTGCCATCTTTTCTTTCACCCTTTCTTTCTTCCTTTCTGCCCTCCTCGCACATTTCTTTTCTACTTTTGTTCCTGATATACTTACACAGAACATAATATTTCTGTTTTGGGACTTGAGAAAAGTCTTTAGGAATGCTAAAGTACTTTCGAGTTCTACCTAAACTATATTTCAATATAGCATTCTCATTTATTAAAAGAAACAATTCAAAGACATAGCCCGGTGTCTACAGAATTTTTCATTTACAAACTAAATAGTTTTGACATTGACTTTGAAAAGTTCGGGATTCACACGTACCTTCTCAGAAGTTTTGGTAATACCTGATATTGTAATATTACTACTCTTAGAAGTGGTCACATTGTGGATTTTACTGTATTAAAAATAGCTATTGTATGTCATTTGTGTGTGTTACTAATTCATTGTTAAATGTTTTCTTCCAGAAAATATCTGCCATGTGGGAATTCTGAAAAAGGTCACAAAACACCTTAAATTTATTTCAATCACATTTTTTTTTCATATAGTTTCAGCAATTGCTTAGAGTGCATTTACTTGGAGTGCAGTTGTACTGAGCAACAGTGTGTATAAATTAGCAATGTTGAGACACGAGAGTGTGATACAATTCACATTTCACTTTGAACTTGGTCTTGAAGGAGGGGAGGGGAAAAAGACAGAGAAGAAAGTATATATCTGGGGAACTACAGGCCTGTCAGTCTGACCTCTGTGCCGAGGAAGGTTATGGAGTAGAACATCCTGAGTGCCACCACGTGGCACATACAGGACAACCAGGTGATCAGGCCCAGTCAGCATGGGTTTATGAAAGGTAAGTCTTACTAGAGTAACCTGATCTCCTTCTATGACAAGGTGACCTGCTTAGTGTATGCAGGAGGGGCTGTGGATGTTGTCTACCTAGACTTTAGTAAAGCTTTTGACAGCAGTTTCCACAGAATTCTCCTGGAGAAACTGGCTACTCATGGCTTGGGCAAGCGTATGCTTCATTGGGTAAAAAACTGGCTGGATGGCTGAGCCCAAAGAGTGGTGGTGAATGGAGACAAATACAGTTGGTGGTCAGTCACAAGTGGTGTTCCCTAGGGCTCCAAGTGCTGGGGTCAATTCTGTTTAATATCTTTATCTATGATCTGGACTAGGGTTTGAGTGCACCCTCAGTAAGTTTGCAGATAACATCAAATTGGGTGGGAGTTTTGATCTGATTGAGGGTAGGAAGTCTCTACAGAGGGATCTGGACAGGCTGGATTGATGGACCAAGGCCAACTGCATGAGGTTCAACAAAACTGAGTGCTGGGTCCTGCACTAGGGTCACAGGAACCCCATGCAACACTACAGGCTTGGGGAAGAGTGGCTGGAAAGTTGCCCCGCAGAAAAGGACCTGGGGGTGTTGGTCAACAGTCAGAAGAATATGAGCTGGCAGTGTGCCCAGGTGTGCAAGAAGGCCAACAGCATCCTGGTTTGTGTTAGAAATAGTGTTGTCAGCAGGACTAGGGAAGTGATTGTCCCCTTCACTCAACATCGGTGAGGCCACTGCTCAACCACTGTGTTCAGTTTTGGTCCCCTCACTACAAGAAAGACATTGAGGTGCTAGAGCACATGCAAAGAAGAGCAATGAAGCTGGTGAAGTGTCTAGAGCACAAGTCTTACAGAGAGTGTCTGAGGGAACTGGGAACATTTAGGCTGGAGAAAAGGAAGCTCAGACAAGACCTTATTGCTCTCTACAACTACCTGAAAGGATGTTGTAGCGAGGTGGGTTTGGGTCTCTTCTCTCAAATAACAAGTGATGGGATGAGAGAAGATGGCCTCCAGTCATGCCAGGGAAAGTTTAGGTTGGATATTAGGAAAAATTTATTCACCAAAAAAATTTTCAAACATTGGACCAGGCTGCCCAGGGAAGTGGTGGAGTCACCGTTTATGAAGGTAGTTAAAAGATCTATAGTTGTGGTGCTTAGGTTCATGGCTTAGTGGTGGGCTTGGCAGTGTTAGTTTTACAGTTGGACCCGATGGTCTTAAAGGTCTTTTCCAACCTAAATGATCCTGTGTTTCTATATGAGTGGATAGGAATAAGGAAGAGGTTTTGAGGGTGCAGCAAAGTCTTCAAAAAATCTGTGACCCAAATTAGAACTGCCCTCCAATGTACTCTAAGTTTTAAGAAATCACTCTTCTTTCTATTCAATGCCTGTTCTTTAAACTTTTTATAAAGCAGTTATACTAATTATCAGAATGCAAGTAGGCAAAACCTTTGTCCTGAGGGTGTTAAGAAAATTTTATTTTTATAATACACATTTTCTTCAAACTTAAGCAAAATTGGTCATGCTGATGGTCTCCATTTTGGGTCCTGGAAAGCCTCTGTCTGTGCTTTTTGCACATTTTTGTGTCACTTTTTGCTCACAGACTCAAAAGGGATGCACAGCAACTCTTTATTCAGTATGCCTGGATGAAAATACCAACTTACAGTTCAGGGTTCAAAGGACAGTTTGTTTATCTAAGAAATCCTCAGTAGCTATTGTTTCTAATCATAGAAGTATGCTATTACTTAATGTATAGATTTGTAATACATACTAATTATTGTTGTAGACTATATACACCTCTAAAATTTCATTTAGTTTAAAATAATGAAGATTTATTCAATATGACTAATGTAGAAGAGTACTAAACAGCTATAAACTGCTTTCTATCTTTGATACAAGAATTCTTATTGCCCTGAAAATTGATTACAAGGACATTTTCATCCCTGTAGCTAGTTGACTCATCTGTTCAGACTGCCTTACTTGTTAGTTCAAAAATAAAAAAATATCCTCACTTTCCCTCTCTAAATACTATCTTCCTGTATACTTGTCTGACTGCTTTATACTAGATAATGAACTGACCATGAGATATCAACATGCTTTTGATCTGTTCCAGTTTTCACATGTGTTCCACAGATCCCACATGTCATATTGTGAATTACTTACATTAACTTGCTGCCTGTCCATTAGGTGTTTAGCTCAGAGTTGTTACTCAACCAAAGCCAGGTTTAGATACATCTTGTATGAGCAAGAGAAAAAGAGACAAGGGAAAATTTGCCATTTCAGTTTCAAAAAAGTTTTTTACAGGTGCAAATTAAATCACCACAAACAAAAGTTTTAGCTGTTGAGAAAAATGTATGCCTCAGTAGTTATTAACACCTGGCAAAAATTCCTAAGGATATGAAAAACAGATCTGGAAATTGATGGCAAATGAGAAAATGCAGCAGCAACACTTTGTATATTAGCCGTGAAAATGTTCTGTATTTTTTGTAATTTATTGTTGTGGGTTTTTTAAATTGTTTTATACTTTAACCCATTTTGAAGGAAAACGCATACCTTTCTAAGATGGTTAATACATGTGGAATACCAGAGTGTGATGTGGTATACGAGTGCCCAATGTAGACTACCTAAATTTAGAACATAATAAGCACCTAAATCTTGAGAGACTCATTGCTTTCATTCAGTTGTTAGGCAGTGAAGAACAGTAGAAACCACAGAGAACCTCCAGCAGGAGACAGTGTCTGTGTAAACAAGGTCTCTCTTCATGAGAGCTAGGCTAGAATCATTTTGATTTGGCTTGCTAAGGACTACCTGTTACAGAACTGTGGCTTGTCTTTAATATTCATCATCATCCCTACTCTAACAGAAAAAAAGTGTTTGGCTTGGCTTGGCTTGGCTTGGCTTGGCTTGGCTTGGCTTGGCTTGGCTTAGCTTGGAGGACTGCTCCAAATTTTCTTCCTTTACCTGCTCAGCTTGGATTGAGAAATGTTTTCTGAAAAAGTCATTTTGGGGATGCTATGCTAGAGAAGGAGAAGAATCTCTTTTTGAGAGACATACTTTATCTGGTAGTGGAGGGTCAACACTTAGCTTCCATACACAAAATAAACCAAACCAAAACAGTATACATTGCTCCTATTGCTACAGCATGTTTCATACAACAGAGATCAGCAAAAGAAAAAAAAAAACTGTAGATACTTTATACTACTCAAGGCTTTTATTTGGGATTACTTCCCATTTGTGCATGATACTAAGTGCTCTACCTGCTTTGAGCTTCATTGAAGAGGAGTAAAACACAATACTGTCAAAAAAGATAGATACCTTTTCAGTACATAAAAATGTCACAGCTTTAAAGTTCATTATCTCTAGTCCTCTAGGGATGGAAGTGAGAACTGATTCCTGTTTGTAAAATGTTTTTCCTGCTACAGTCATGTAGCTCCCTGTAGCTGGGAAAATCTATAATGTCTTCTTGAATGTACTGTACCCATACTTTCATAAGACTCTTGGGGAAATAAACACCAAACAAACCAAATAATAGTAAAATATTTTATATACGTGTTTAAAAACTATATAAATTATGGGTTACAATGATCTGCTTCTGTGCAAAGTGTCATAAAATTCTATCATTCTGGGTTTTTTTGTCTTGCATACCCATTTTGCATTCTTGTAAGAGTGTATAACTGCACACAGAACAGCATAGAAACAAGTACTAGAGTCTGAACAGGAGAATTTAGGATTTGATCCAGATTTTATGGAAGTCAAGAAATACTATTCTGGAAAAGAGGAGGAGAAATATTTCATAATTAAATCACAGCTTTGAAAAAAACATGTTCGAAATGGCCTTGATACCAAAAGAAAAAAAAATATTAAATGATGGATGTAGAGGAAAGTAAAAGAAATTTAATCAAAATAAGAGAAAGAACTAGATAAAGCTAAATATTACGTAAAACAAACTCAGGATAAGCTCTATTTCCCCAAGGAATAAAATCTCAATAATAATTCATGAACACATCCAAATCCATGGTAAGGATACCTAAATTATCGATCAACTCTTCAAAAGCAGTAAAATGAGTCAATGGCTTAATAGATATTTTACATCACCATTTTTTCTCCTATGAAAAGTCAGTTAAGCAACAGAACCATTTTTCATCCTGAAATAATCTTTCTGTTACTTTATTGTTCAGTGCTCTCTTGGGGAAATAGTCTTCGCAGTCTGTTAGGAGGGCTGACAGCATGCAGTAGAGCAATACCTATCTTGTGACTTACCAAAATCATATTAAATATCATATTACTCATATTACATGTTTGAGTCCCTTGTCCATTCCACCACTTACCTCCTGCCTTCTGTGACTGCCTTGATATTTCTGAGGGCTTTGTACTGAAGATGTAGTTTCCTACTCAGATGGTCTTTGAAAGGTGGCCCTCCCACTGAACTTGGAAACTGCACCATCTGGCTGAGAAAAAGCAATGACTTCTGATCTCTAACAGAAGCCACTGAAGCTACAAAACCAATCAAGAACAAAGAACCAACACAAATAAAAATAAAATTGTAAACTTAAACATTAATCATTAATTACACAGTGATACTGACGATGATAACTGACAGAAGTGAAAAAAAGACAGGAGTTCATAAAGATAAGAGAATGAAACTAGCATTCAAATTCAACAACCTAGAATAATTAATGNTCAGATGGTCTTTGAAAGGTGGCCCTCCCACTGAACTTGGAAACTGCACCATCTGGCTGAGAAAAAGCAATGACTTCTGATCTCTAACAGAAGCCACTGAAGCTACAAAACCAATCAAGAACAAAGAACCAACACAAATAAAAATAAAATTGTAAACTTAAACATTAATCATTAATTACGCAGTGATACTGACGATGGTAACTGAGAAAAGTGAAAAAAAGACAGAAGTTCATAAAGAGAATGAAACTAGCATTCAAATTCAACAACCTAGAATAATTAATGATCAATAACAAAGTTTAAATTATGCTATTTTCTATAAAGATCTTGTATCTAACTTTTTTTTTTAATGAGCTTAACAGGAGGAGAAAAATTGTAATGAAATTGCATTTTGGGACAGATTTCTTAGTGAAGAAAGGTTGAAGATTTTGGTTAACTAAATCTGACTTTGACAGATACATGTAATTAAGAAATATGCATTTGAGTAAGGCAAGTCGTAGAGGTAAGCACTCCTAATATACTTCATAAAACTTTTAGGCTGATTTTACATATAATGAAGGCTTCATGTATGCAGCTGCAGATATTTGATATGTAATCTAGTGTGTGAATATACACACATATTTACATATAAAAACATTCAGGTCAGGTGAACTGTTAATAACAAACTTCTGTATTTTCCTTGCTTTCTATTTGATTTGTATAAATTTGTGGGATATTTTCATAAAAATTTGACAATATGTTAATTACATACTTCTGCTTTCATAATGCTTTATTTTAATTGATTGCTTTTTGATCATTTATCTATTCTACACCCTGACTGGATGAGTTGTTTTTTTAAGGTAAAGGGAGGAATGCTTAATTAAATAGCCACTGCATTCTTTCAATGAAAAGATGCTCCTTTTCCATTCTTTAAAAATGAAAATTACATAGAGTTGATTTGGAGAAATAAATCTCACCCATTTGCAATATCTATCCAGATATGTGGACAGTCTGCCCACTGTGTCCCCAATTTTAGGGGAAAATCCTGCTTCTGCTCTCATGAAGCTCTCTAGGAGTTTCACAGGCCACATTAAAAAAAGGAAAAAATTAGTATTATGTCTATAGGAACCACTCTTCAAGAATTATCTGCAAGTACCTAGTTATGCTGAACATGTCTTTTCTAAGTTTTTTTTTTTTTCAGATGCTGTCCGTAGGCTCTATTTTGACTCTTGAAATCTATTTGCAAGTCTTGTGCTATCCATTAAACTTTACTGGACTCTGTAGGGTTATACTTTACCTGTGCAAATCTGCAAAATACTTTTCTTACCCCATGACTCCTGTAAAGGAGGGAATATTTACAGAAGCTGCACGCAGATGTTCAGAGTTGTTACATTTCACCCTTTGACAGATATTTACATTCTATTCATGCAGATAGGTACAGAGAGTTGCATGGGAGTTTTAAAGAAAAGTTATGAAAGTCTGAGAAATATAAAAAGTTAAGTGAATCAGCTGATAGATGGTTGGTTTTTAAAGATGGCTCTACATATTTATCCCAAAATTTTACAGACATAGAATGTAAACTACTAACTCAATGTATAAACATGATAAATCTTTCCACTTGAACATGCGTCTTTCACCGTGGCTATATGGTTACTAAAGTGGCGGTACCTCCTTCCTGAGGTGGATTAATCAAATCTGAACTAATTCAAACAAATTTGACTTTGAAAAATGTAACTCTTATTTATTCTAGGGAGTGAATGAAACATATTTAGTTTAAGTTAGTTGATGGATGCATACAGATTGTCTTCAGAGACAGAAATCCTGGATGTGCCAAAGCCAGTGTAAAATGCAGTGACTTCAGTGGAACTAGGATTTTGTCCAAAGTGTCGGAAGCAACTGGGCTGCTAACAGCCAGCTCTCTGATGAGCTTGTGTGAATTTGCAAGTGTGCTTGATTTCTGTTCTTGTAGCATCATAAACAATCTTTCATCTACTAAGATAACTTTCCTTTGATAAACAGTGTCTACAGCAATAATTATAAAAGAGCATCTTCTTTGACATGGAGGAGAATAGTGCTCAAAGTATACTCCAAAAGCTAATTAGATACCTCTTTTTTTTTTTTTT
>VZTO01026372.1:15935-31754 GCA_013400615.1 Syrrhaptes paradoxus | reverse complement strand
AGGCCCCTCCATCACTCCCCTTTCAGCAAAATAAAGGGGGAGAATAAGATGAAAAACTCATGGGTCAAGATAAAAGAAGTTTAATTAAAGCAAAGGCCAAGGCTATACACAGAAACAAAAGGTAAACAAAGACGTTCTTCTCTGCTTCCTCCTGTGTGGTTCCTGGGCTTCCTGAATCTGAGCATATACATTTGACATGCTCTCCCTTGCATTCCTGTTGTTCTTGAAGTCTGCGTTGCTCCCCTCACTCTGCACCTTTGCTTTCACCTCTGACTACCTTCTCCTTACTTAATTATGGGCCATAAAACCCTTCCCCTATTCCCAGTTTTAGTCCGTTCTCCAGGCTGATCAGCTTGCTAGCAAATATGGTCTTGCCTTATTTGGTCAGGTGGATCCTGCCTCTCCCCAACAATCTTCAGTCTTCAAAGAAGTTCTCGTAGTCACAAAAGCCAAGCCTTCCTTTAACTTCCTGCCAGCAGTGGAATAGTTTTTGACCTGAGGATCTTTCTGTTGTTCCTCAAACTTTTGTCTTTGTCACAAGGGCAGAGGAGAAGACCATCTCCACCATTACCACCTATCATCATTATCCAGCTATTTCTGTCAGCACTGATGTATTACTGTGGCAGGAGTAGGCCGTCCACGCACAGACTAATTTGACCTCAGTAATCTGCCCATTCAAAAATAAATGTAATTTAATGAAATACATACTTAGAAATGACAATGTTGGCCCAGTCTCCAAAATTAGAAATGAGTTCTGGAAAGGTAAGTCTTTGAGTAAGGTTTGTGATTCATAATAGGAGGTCTTACAATGACGAAGTTAAAGAGACCATCTTATAGCCATTTTAAGAGGTATCTTGCTTAGATCATATGCATACATTCCAGGAAATTATGGTAAGGGATAAGTGGTTTCTTCCTTTTGAAAAGAACATAGCCAAAAAGGGTGACAAAACATTAATTTTTCTTAGTAATTTTACAATAATTCTACAGGAGCACCATTAAGATTTTGATCAAAGTTTCATTTAAGATAGTTGGAGAGGATCTTTGATTTCTTTTAATCTTTCTTTCAGTTTGAAAATTTTTTTTTCCTTTTTAATTCTCTAAAATTTATCTGAAAATTTCTCACTTTATAGTTTTCAGATTCACTAAGGGAGTTTTCTTCCTCCCCCCTTTTTATGATAGAATTAATGTATCAGAAAGGAAAATATAAAGGAATAAGTTATAAAAAGCAAAATAAACATTTTTTAAATCAACTAGCTAGGCTTCTGTTATCATTATGAAATCAAATTCAAAGTGTTGCTCTATAATTTTTGAACATACCTGTATTTTCCTGTGCAGTACTGTGTTTGTCAGTACTGGCACTTGAATGGAGGATTTGGATATCATTTCAGTAACACATGTAATTGCAGGAATGCATGTAGTTTCTGGCAACCAGTGTCTTAACTATACACCTTCTTTAAAAGAAGACAGGTTGTCACTGATTTTGAAGACCTTGGAATTCCTGCAAGAGAGAGAATTTGAATTTCCCTTTAGCCGGATTGATATCTGTTCAACTGCCAAAACAAAACATTACCTAAAGAGAAAACAAATGAATAGGTCCTCTGTGCACCAGGATCACAACTAGTTTTTTGAGTTACCCTT
The DNA here is from genome assembly GCA_013400615.1 of Syrrhaptes paradoxus. Taxonomy (NCBI): domain Eukaryota; kingdom Metazoa; phylum Chordata; class Aves; order Pterocliformes; family Pteroclidae; genus Syrrhaptes; species Syrrhaptes paradoxus. The sequence goes on along the minus strand of VZTO01026372.1, from coordinate 30,116 downwards.
AAATAGATTTGTATTTGGTTATAGGGTTCTTTGATTCAAGTCAGCTTTCATGAAATGGAAATCTCAGGTTTCTAGTTCAAAAATAAGCTTTTAGTCAAAGCATCTTCCAAAACATGAGTTCAAGTAAGTACTAGACTTGAAAAAAAAAAGTATCCTGCAGCTGTCTTATGTTTCTGCAAGAAGAGTCTTGGGAGATTCAAAGAGATCCAGAAAAAAAATCAGTACACTTTTTTATTTTTCACAAGAAAATTATCTGAAATAACCGTTTCAGCAAACTTTCCTAAAATCCATAGAACTCCCCTGTTCTTAGAGATGTGATAATGGAGGATTTGGAGTTTAAGAGAGAAGTGTAAATCATTACTTGCCAAGTCTGTCTTGAAAGTTGTGCAAAGGCTGTGCTATATGATTGCCTCTCTGTCTCTGAAAGCACAACTGTTTTTCTAGGAAGTAAGGTACCATACAGATACCATAATGACAGCCACAGGCAGACCTGCACATGGTAAATTGAGTCATTGGTTCATTTTTGCCTATTTTACTGCAGCTTTTTTAGTCACCAAGACATGTTCTGCAGAATTTAATGTTAGACGAAACCTTTTTCCTTCTTTCTCTATTATTAGAGCTTAGCTGAAATTGAAGCCGGGCATGATTAGCACTGCCTTAGGAGTTTCTATGTAATATGCATAGGGCTTCAATTTCACCATTTTTATAAATCTTCAGAAAAAAAACAAAGCTAAAACCCTAATAAAGCAGGTGTCAAAATATGTAAAATTTTATTCCAAGAAGTGTTAAGGTAGTACTGTAAAGCTCCAAACAATTTTCTCTAGCTATGCTATTAATGAAGATAAAATTTACTAAGGGAAAAAAAAACTAAGGGAAGAGCTTGATTAAAAAAATTTCACACAATCCCATACAATATACAGATGGTAAGGTCTCCTGTGAAACAGCTTATTTAGATTGATCAAAGTTTTAAATAAGATATATAAATTAAGCAAAAGCTATCCATATATTGTAAAACTATTTTGATATAAGATGATTGCAGTGGGTTAACCCTGGCTGAATGCCAGGTGCCTACCAGGCCTCTCTATTACGCCCCCTTCAGCAAAATAAAGGGGGAGAATAAGATGAAAAACTCATGGGTCAAGGTAAAAGCAGTTTAATTAAAGCAAAGGCCAAGGCCATGCACAGAAACAAAAGGTAAACAAAGATGTTATTCTCTACTTCCCCTCAGTAAGCAATGTCCGGCCGCTTCCCAGGAAAGCAGAGCTTCAGTATGTGTAGCAGCTGCTCCTGGAGACAAACACAGTAACAAATACCCCACTCCTCCCTTCCCTTGGCTTTTATGGTTGAGATTATGTCACATGGTATGGAACAGCCAATCCGGGTCAGCTGTCCCGGCTCCACCCCCGCCTACGATGTGTTACAAACACCCTGCTGGCTGCCAGTGTCACACTCAGCACTGTGAGAGCTGCTATGGGGACAGAGTCAGTACAATAATCTAATACATTGCCAGAGAGAAAGGCAAACTCATGTTAATCTCTAAGGCAAGTCTTCTAACACCTGAAGTTCTGCATCTTATGGTGTATTCAACTTCCCATTAAGACAGGTGATAGAGGTAAGGTTCGAGTATTCATTAAGCTTGTCCTGCTTTTGGCTGGGACAGAGTTAACTTTCTTCACACTAGTTAGTAAGAGGTTGTGTTTTGAATTTGTACTGAGAAGGCAGCTGATAACATACTGGTGTTTGTAGTTACTGCCAGACAGTCAAAAACTTCTCAGCCTCTCTGCCGTGCCAGTGTCTACAGGTGCAGCAGAAGCTATGAGGGAGTACAGCCCAATTTCTAGCCTAGGATTTTACCTCAGGTTTACAATTGAGACCTAAATTGGCCAATGGTATATTCCATATCATGCATGTCATGCCCAGTACGTAGATGAGAGTCTTTCTAAAAGTTCTCTCTCTCTGAGTCAACCCTCTCTCTTGGGGTTGTCTCAGTCTCTTGATCAGTGTTCAGTCTCTCTTTTCTCCATTTTGGGATTGAATTTTCAGGACACTCCTTGCTCCAGGACCCTTACTACTCTACACAAGTTTTTGAGGAAACTAAGATACAGTCTCATTTCTAATATTTGCCAATTGTTGGGCTCATAGCTTTGTTCTTGGTTTCTATGCAATATAGAAAAATAAATCAGTAAGGACCTGTTCCTGAAATATGGAAATTTCTGAAAGACGTATCGCAGATGCTTTCTTCTGTTCTTTGAGATTGATTGTTCATTTAAACACACTATTTCTTCATTTTCAGAGAAACACACTGGCAATAAATTCACTGGCAGGATATGCCTGTGTGTTTAGTCTGATGCACTGGAAGAAGTTCAAGCCCGCAGTTTCTGTAAAAATCTTTCCTCATCTTCTATTAATCAAAAGACAAGTAACTCTGTCAGCAATATGTGGCAACTGGAAATGCACACGTTAGACAATACTTCTCTTACTATCTTGCTTTATTGCATTTTTATTATACCCTTTTAATTTACCACACAGGACTTCTCAGACTGATCACTCCATATAGTGTATGTCGCTATAAATCTAATGAAAATAAAAATATAACACATCTTTTTTTCTCTCCAGTTGTATCACACAAATTCAGTTCCATTTAGTGTTTTACATGTTGTATTGAAGAATATATCATAATTAAAATTATGAATGGTCTAATGCTGGGATCCACTTCTATACCTCCTCAAAATAAATTACAAAGGTTTACCTCTTCACAGCAGGGCAAGACAATTTAAAAAGAAAAATCTACATAGTGATCTAATGTGTAGCTTAAATCTTTCAAGGTTCATAATGCCTAATGTAGTCATGATTGTACAAAACTAGAGAGTAAAACCTTTACTGTGTCCGTGTAGACTGTGAAGTACTTGTATGCTTATAAGCAGGGAATGCTGAATTCATATAATTAATTAGTCTCATGATTTATAATTTAGCCTTTGTTTTCATTTTGAATTATACATGAGCGAGTGACAATTTAGAAAAAAATATTCTTTATTTGTACTTTTTCTAATTTTAACCTACAGTTAGTACAGTGACTGTTAACTGCATTTGTTTAGCCCTGCTTATGAAGTGGGAAAATAGCTTTGCAGGAAAACTTTCATGATGTATTTTACTCCTACTTTTTCCAGTTTAGGAGGCTTTTCTTTGAAAAAGTGATTTTACATTCTCAGTGATGTTCAGTGAGAATGGGATTATTAATTGACAGTTACAATCTTGGCATCACAAAATACAGGGCTTTTACAGTCTGTAGCAAGAAGCAGCTTCCTTCATTATTAAGTATTTTAAATCTCAAAAATGACTTTGTACAATCAATGCACAAGATATTGCCTTTAGTGCATAAACCAAAACATTCCTGACCACTCTGTGCCTTGTACTATTTATCTCATTTGCACTGGGATATCCCATATTACTGGCTTCTGAAGCCTTTTTTCTTGGTCCACAAAGTTAATAACATCCAGCAAGAACAGTCAAATAGTGGAATGTGTTTAAAAATCAGAGATATTTTAGTGCTGGTTATAACAACAGTTTTAAATTAGAATGCTTCAGTATTCCACCACAGCACAATGTACAGTATCATCAGTACCAGTTTTCCCTCTCCATTTTTAGTTTGTTCCTGAATTAATTTTTAATATAATAATTGTATTTTAAGAGTTACAAAGGCTTAATTAGACATGGTACTGGTATGAAAGTGGATAACAGCACTATGTGGTTTTATGTTTTACTTGATATTTTACTCTAGAGGCAACATGTTCTAAAAATCTGTAAGTTCCAGAAGAAAGCACTGTGCAATAGTTCCACTGAAAGAAGGCTAAAGTGTGCTGGCATTGTCTCTTATATTTTTAATTCCAGATTCTTAAATTTTTAAAATTTTAGAGGGGACATGAATTTACTGCTTGGTAAAGTAAACACAGATTGTTGCAAATGTCATTCTCTGGGTTTTGCTGGATGTGAATGATTTTTGCTTATTTGTCTTTGATGTGTTAAGCAGGAATGACAACGTAAATGGAAGTTAAGCTGTAGTGTATATTTTAAATTAAGAAGAGATTGAGAACACCAACTGGTTTTTTTGGTGAAAAAAATAAACTTTTTCTTGTGGGTTTTCTTTTTCTTTTTTTCCTGTTTGTCACTTGTCTTGAAATATGCTGCTAAGTTCTTAGCAGCTGTTTCTTTTGCAGAAACCCTTGTTACCTTTCTGGTGTTCCAAATATGACATTTATTTTCCTATTGGTTAATTCTGAGCTTTTTAAATTGAGGCTTTAGTAGCACCTGAGGTGAACCATTCAAGTCAATTTTGAGTGTTATATTCTAACAACTGGCCAAAAATGACTTGTGCATTCACTGCAATCAAAAAAAATAAAACAACTAGGTAGATGTGAATAAATCTTTAGCTTATCCAGGACAACACTTCTCAGATAGACTGGCACTGCTACCAGCAAAAATATTTGCTGTAAATTTATTAAAACTTAATATTGTTCTCTTGAACCAAACTCCATTCTAAAAGTCATTTTATCTGGTTAAAAGCATTGTGCTTTTACTCTGCTGCATTTCTTTCCCCCCTTTCTTATACTTTTTAAAAAATTTGCATTTGTTTCTCCTTCATGATGGTCAGTGAATCATTTTCAAATTAATATGTTATCTAAGTAATTACTGGTTAGATTTAAAATCTTCCCTGTAACATTTTGACAAGTGAACTATTTCTCGTGTGCTTTTTGCTTTATTAGAGTTCTTTACAACTCAGTACATATTCCCTTTCAATTCAAAATAAAAAAAATTACCTCCAATGTACAGCTACTAGAATTATAAATGTTTGGCAGCTGCCTGCAAGAAATAATACAAACTCACCCTTCATATGTTAAAAAGTTAATTCTGTAAGAGTTAAGCTGGAGATCCTTTCTACACCAGTTACCAGAATACCTCTCCCATTGTGTCCAGTAATAATTCAGGGCAGTCTGTTTTGAATCGGAGGAAATCTGGTTCATAAATTGAACAAGGAAGTCAGCAAACAGAAAAAATACCAGAATGAGAAGACGATGGAAAATTTCAGCCATTGACAGCTCCTATAAAGCATCTTTTTTGAGTTTTCAGATTTTTTTTTCCCGAGCTTAATTAAAAAACCCAAATATTCCGAAACTGCCAGTTCACATATCTAAATATGGGGCACTACATGAAAAATATCTTTAAAAATATTAAAATGTGCACAAAATGTCCATTTAGCTATAGAAAAAATAACATTACTACGTTCTGTGTTGAAAGCTCCATTGCTTAAGTTTCTGTCATTACTTGTTCAATTTCATTTAAGCAAATTAATATAATCGTTGACCGTATTTTCTAGTCCATTACACTGTCATCACTGTCGTCATATATATTGCTAACTTTGTAGAGTTGCAGAATTGTCTGAATATTTAACAAGACAAAATCTTATGGATTCTCCATTTCCTCTCTAAAAGGAGAAGAATGAAAACAATCAGGAAACTTAACATGTGGAAGTACACACTATCCACTGGAAAAGCAGTTCCCAGACCATCTAAACAGAAGTCCCACTAGGATTTCAATAACACATGCTTCTCTACAGTTAAAGAGTTTAATGGATTTGGCAGTTTAACAAAATCCATTTTTCTGAGTCGTAATTGTGTTGTGGGGTTTTGTTTTGTTTTAACTCCACAGTGTAGCTCACACTCTCCTCATAAAGAGGGCAGCTTATACCTCTCTATGGCAGACCCATATGCCATTTGAATCAACCTTTCCCCAGACAGACAAAAATGACTAATGTCCAAAACATTATAATGACATTTGTATCTGTAGTTGAAAAGGGCCAGCACATGTTAATTTGTCATTTGGTGCATATTTATCAACCAAATTGCACACTGTTGCCTTACTTAGGCTGTTAAAAGCCTTTATGAAAACTAGTGTTGCTGAAATCAAATGACCTTCATTACTTTTTTTCTAAGTGTATACATGTTTTTCTAAAAAGTTTATTATATATACTATGGTGTGAGTCTTTCTAAAAAGCAGGAGATTTTGAAAAAAAATCCAGTACAGTTTTAAAAAAAAAATCCAGTACAGTTTGAGCAGGGAAGTATTTTCCTTTCCTTTGTTGCATTACAGCTCCAGCATATCCTTATGGAAACGGTATCACTGGTGCAACTGGTACAATAGTAGCTGGTAATTACCATGGCAATCATAATTTTTTAAATCTTTTTTTGCCCATAATCTTTCTGATACTCCATCAATTGAATAGAATTTATTCAACATCAGGCAAGCTTATAGTTTAGCAAATATTTTCATATTTCTTTGCAATGGGCTCCATCTAGAAAGAAAGGAAACATGCATGTTGAATTATCTTAATCTTTGTGACAATTCTTACTTGATGAGAATGGGTTTGTATCCATTCATCCAAGCTGCTTATGGCTTGGACAGGTTGTGATGGGTTTACCCTTGGCTGGGAGCAAATCCAACACCTGAATGTGGGGCTGTTCACTCAATCCCCCTTGCACCCGAGGATGGGGGAGACAATTAAAGGGGTAAAGGGAAAAAAAGGACTTATGTGTTGAGATAAGAACAATTTAATAACTAAGCTACAATAATATTGAAAATAATGCTATACACAAATATACAAATGAGTGATACACAGTGATACAGCTCCCCCCATCCGATGACCAATTCTTAGTACACTCCTGGTTAATGATTCTGGAGCAGGGAGAGTCCCGAAACCGCACTCATGGAACTGAGATAACAGCCCAAGAGTCCCAGACCGAGAGCTGACAGGGGTGGGGGGGGGGGGGGGGGANGGGGGGAAGGCCTTGGGAGAGCGACCACCTGGATCCAGATGACCTGGAGCAAAAGAGATCTGGAACAAAAACTGACGATCTTCCAGAGGGTCCCGACCTATTGTCACGACCCAGCTCATAGAACCACCCTGGGTGGGATGAGTGGGGTTTGCGGAGGTTCTATATATATGTATTCCCCTGGGGCAAATTGAGGTGAGATGGAACCAAAGAATTGTGTACTGGCTTATCATTTTAATGCATATAATTGTTTAGGGAAAAGGGAAAATATGGGGTATACAATTGTTTAGGGAAAAAGGGAAAATGTGGGGTATATAACAGAGTTAAGGGAAAAGGAAAATCACTTGGTAAAGACAATCCATGAATATTTTACCATCCACTAATAACACAAAATCTCATAGTAATGGGGTAAGAATAGCATAATTACCGATATCACTAGGGTTAGTAATAAGCACCACCAAAATAAGCAATCTACATTAAAACCTACTAAACAAGCCCCCAAAAGGAGGTGGCATTAAACTTAACAGAATCATAAAAGAAAGCAAATTAATTGGTAAAGACAATTCATGACAACACTACCAACCGCCAACAACCCCAAATCTTAAGAAACCTGCAGCCGCTCACAAAACTTGCAATCACTTAACCTGCAACTGTTCACAACGCTTGCAAACACTTTTCAGTATTAAAATAAACAACCTACAGAAAACCTGCTAAACAAGCCCCAAAAGGAGCTGGCATAAATCTTATAAGGTGTTGCCAGAGCGAGAGTTCAAGAGATACTTGAAGAGAAAAGGAAAGGAAAAAAAGAAAAGAAAAAATAAAAGTTTTCACCACTCTTTGGATCCCTAGAGAAAAGCGTCGACATCTTGGAGGTGGGGGGGGCATTGCTTGATCAGTCTGTCAGCATCTCAGGAGTCCTCAGGTGGTGGGTGCAAGCACACCTCTTCTTATTCACCTCTTATAGACAGAGGCAATGCCTTGCTCGGCACATATTTGCTACTTTGTTGTAAGAGCAAGACTGAGTCCGTTGTTAGACTCGGCAGGGGTTTGATGTCCATCCTTGATGGCCTTCCTGAGTCCATCGTTAGACTCAGCAGGGGTTTTCTGTCCATCGTTGATGGCCTTACTCAGCAGGGGTTTTGCCAGTCCATGGAGTAAGGCCTTCGGTGCATTCCCCACCATCTTATCTACAACTGGACATCACGAGGCTTCAAGGCTTCGCCTTATCAGAGCCTCGTCGATTGAGTGCATTGTTAGTAAGGCCTTTGGTGCATTCTTGGCCATCTTCTTATCTACAACTGGAATGTTTTGAGACACCACGGGTCATTGGAGACAGTCAATTTGCAGTCTCTGCAAAACTGCACGAATAGTTCTCCACACCTATGTACTGGGCATCACGTGTATGTTATGGAATAGATTATTGGCCACTTTGGATCTCAATCCTGGACCTAAGAACAAATCCTAGGCTAGTAACTGGGGCTGTGCTTCCTCCCAGTTTCTTCTGTTTGTGGACAGAGAAGCTGAAAGACTTTGGTGGCTGTGTAAACATCGCTTTTTATCAGCTTTCTTCTGAGTATATATCCAAACCACAGCCTCTTTGACAGCTATTATGAAGAAAGTTAACTCTGTCTCAGCTTAACCCAGGATGAAGGTATGTGCTTCACTGGGTAAAAAAATGAATGGCCAAGCCGAGAGTGGTCATGATTCTATGATTCTATGAATGGAGATAAATACAACTGGCAGCCAATCACAAATGGTGTTCCCCAGGGCTCAGTACTGGGGCCAGACTCTGTAAATATCAAAAGAGGTTTATTTACAAATCAGAAGAATTTTTTTTTCTCATTCCTGTTGCTCTTTATTCATGAGTGTTAAAGTATTGACAGGAAGATACTTTAGAGCTGAAAAAAATGAAGGCATCAGTGTTCTCATTACCCCAAAGGTTCTCAGTGAATGTTCTAGCGGATAAAGTTGTGGAGTTTGTCTGTTTAAATTAACTGTATATATTGAATACAAATCCCCTGATTCAATCAGTAGCGGTCAGTGAATCAGAAACCATCATATTCTTATACATGCTTCTGCTCATTATGTATACAGCCAGTTTTTCACATGGGCGCAATTCTATTGCATGAATATTTTTCTCTCTACAAATAAAAAAAGCCCTATAGTTTTTAAATATGTGATTTTTATTTAAAAATTATCTTGAGAAAAGAGTTCATTTGCAGAATGACCCAGACTTACATGGATAGAGCTCTTGTCCAGAATTTTCTAATAAGAACTTGAAGAAAGGAAACAAGTATTCAAGCTCCAAAATTAAGATTTTTTCTCACTTAATTTTGATTTATGAGTTCTATAGTCTTATGCAGATTATTCCTAACATAAATGGAGACAAGCAAGTAACTCCAAAGGTGGATTCCCCCCTCTAGAGGAATAATTTTTATGCATGGATACGTTACTTTGTTTATTATTTGAAATTAGTGAGTAAATATTTTATGTGGTCAGATTATAACATCTGAAAACCTCTCAAGTTGTTACTTATTGATGGGAAGACTAACATAAAGTATCACAGAAATTTGCAGGTTTGGAGTAGGTTTCATAAACATTTTTTCAAGAATGTTACTGAAATTCAGATATAATTCTTCACTGATAAAAGTAATTCATAACTTTTAATCAAATAACAGGTTTATTTACTCATTAGGAAGGGATCTCGAGGTCATCTAATCCAACCTTCTACTCAAAGCAGCTACACGAAGTATCTCAGGGCCTTGTCCAGTCAAATTCTGAGCATCTCCAAAGATGGAGACTCCACAGCCTCTCTAAGCAACCTGTTCCAGTATTTCACCAGCCTATGTTAAAAAAGATGGATAGATAGATAGATAGAATGATTTATTGATCAATCGATCAATTGACTCATCAATCAACCTATGGTTTATGTTTCCATAATTTCTTTTACATGTATGACAGAAATAATTTGGCAAATACCAGGCAGCAATTTTGGAATTGCAATAGTCTGACAATTCAAACACTGTTTGAGAAACTGACAGGTTAGATTACTCTTTTACCTGCCTGAAGGTGTTTTAGATGTTGCTCTGAGTAACTGATATTGTTACTGGCATCTGAAATAAAATGTACCCTGTAGCTAGAAACTTCCCATTTTATGCTGATGTGTACTTTTTCTTTCTGTATAGCCCAAGTATTCCTCATGGAAAGAATAAGGTAGCAACCCACAGACTGCATAATTGCAAAGACTTCATTTTTGTCTGATCTGGGACACATGTATCAAAGATCTCAAGCAGCAACNCAAAAATAAATTAATCATGGGATTCAAAATTAAAACAGCAGTTATCATCTTCATGACAAGTGAGAAAATATAAATGGAGGACTCTCTCAACCAGTAATATATATAGTTGGTGTTAATGTATGTGCAAATTTTATACCAGCTGAGGCAGTTACAAGAAAAATAAGTGAAAAACACACTGAATGCAGCTCAGGAGGAGAGTAGGCAATACAATATAACTTCGTATTAAAGACATAAATTTTTACAAAGTTTTCATATGTGCATAGTGCAAAAAGTAAAGGCAGCAATTAAATATAAAAAAAAGCATTTTTCCATTTTGCCTTCTATAGAATACAAATATTTACTAAATATTCCTATTTTGTCTATGTACTGTTGACAATTTCACTATATTCATGCTGGAGAAATGAAGAGAGAAACCACATTAATTTAAACAAGTGTAAGTACAAAGTCCTGCACGTAGGGGGAACAACCCCATGAACCAGTATGTGCTGGGGGCCACCAGGTCGGAAAGCAGCTCTGCAGAGAAGGAACAGGAGGTCATGGTGGACAACAAGTCGAACATGAGCCAACAATGTGCCCTTGCCTCAAAGCAATCTTGGGCTGCATTGGGCAGAGTGTTGCTAGAGGGTCTAAGGAGGTGATCCTTCCCCTCTACTCAGCACTCCTGAGACAGATTTTTTTTTTTAATGGGCCATTTTATATAATCATTCTCATAAGCATGACACAAAATCAGTTTTGGACATCAGTGCTGTCAATAAGTTGAGTTTTTGAGGTGTGACTTGAGTCATGGATGAGAAGCTGTATGGACTACTGAGAATACAGTCGAATACCAGAATACTGCTAAGGTAATAATACATAAATAATAGTTAGATAACGTTACACTGGATAGATTGACATTATTTCTTACAGAATGAAAAAACTTATGCAAACTTGATACTTCTTAAGAAGTTAACAGTTTCATCAACAGACTTTGGCTAAACTCACTAAACAACTGTTGTTAGTAGTGGTGGATTGTTGGAAAGGAATCTGTAACGACTAGCACGAGGTTTAATGTTACCCAGTTGTTTCACCGACAGCTGGGAAGTAAGTGAATAAAATCATGAGGAAAAACATGTTCAGTTGCTAGACATATATCATAATGATCCACAAAACTTTCTGAACCTTTGATGTAAATGAACATAACAGCACCAAAGCTAAAAGAGTTACCTCTTTATAGCAGATAGTGATTCTAAGACTTAGTGAACTCAGAAAAAAAATGACATGGTTTGTATTGTATGTGGGGAAAGGAATTCCTGCATAGTGCCTCCTTTATGCATAAGAGATTGAACAAATATAACAAATCTGCATAATTTGTAATAATAGCAAATCCCATCTTTTCGTGCAGAGATAGAAAGAATCAATGATAAAAACAATAAAAACAAAAAAAAAGCACAGAATTATTATATTGCTTGAAAATCATAATAATTAGTCATAAGGTTGGAATTTGCCTTTTCTGTGTGATTCAGGAGCAAAAACCTTACTGAAGTCAGGAAAAGTATTTAACTGTAATCTCAAAAGAACTCTTTTTAAAGTTTATTTAGGAATGGATAGAGATGTTCATATGAATTTCACAGAAAAAAGTCATTAAACAGAGAAATATTTTTGGCATCTATGAATGAGGAATTAATTATTTTCTATACTCATTTGGTTTGAGAATATTTTATTCCCTGCTATAACCTTGTATCATCATACACCAGCTCACCTTTCCTGCAGGGTTTTAGAAATCTTTTTTGCTGTCCATTTAGAAAGTCCTTGATCACCTTTCACTGAATGCAAACTTTCAGGGAAACTGCAATTTCCTGCACCTTCCTCCTGACCAGTTGGCATCCCTAGTCCCTTCTGGAAGGACTAGGAGTGGAAAAATTCCTGCAGATTCTGTTGGATATTTTAATTTACTGAATTTAAAGCTCTAAGAGAAGCACTTACTTTGCTTTCTTCAGTAAAACAAACCTCAAGTTAATTATTTGTCTATTACATTTTTGGAAAGTGGAAGAAGGAAATATTTTCAGTTTTCAGCCCTACAGCACTTAAACATCTAGGAATTTTTTTCTGGAATGATTTACAGGAATATATGTTCAACTAAGTCTGGTTTAATTATTTTCCATTCTTGGTCAAGCATTTCACACAATCCATTGTCCAGCTCTGTACACCATCATAATTTCAAGTAACTTTTCCTATTGAGAAACTTTTGAAAACTTTCTATTTGAGATTGTGGTAGATTTTGTAAAGATATTGAAAAGAAAACTTCTTCTTTTTTTAACTAGGTTGTGACTGCTCATTTTCTTTATATTTTTGTATGTCTAGAAATTTCCCATCAACTGTAATGTTGAACATTTCAAAAATACGGCTTAGTCAGTCTGCTGGCTATGTAGCTTACTATTTACACTACATCAGCAACACTGAATTGTTTGATTACTTCTTAGGAATATCGCACACAGAGAATCTCCTAGAATCTTCTATGTCTGAAAAAAACATAAACAGGAAAAAAAAATAAGAGCTAACTGAGGCAGAGAAAAGTTTTTTGCTTTTGTAGACAGGAACAAGTCTGGTGGCTGATCCAGTGAGAAAAGTTAAGCCTAACACAGAGCTCTGATAAACTGAGAAAGGATTGTAAAGCACATTGTTTTAAAATGGCCAGTGAGGAAATACTTTAGCTGATTCCTAGCTCAGTTAACACGATCAGCTTTTACGATAGTAACCCAACATGTGGGAGATGGCAGTCATTCCCTGAACTGAGGTCAGCTACATCTTGTACTATCATAGAATCACAGAATCATAGAATGGTTAGGTTTGGAAGGGACCTTAAAGATCATCTAGTTCCAACCCCCCTGCCATAGGCAGGGACACATTCCAACAGAACAGGTTGCTCAAAGCCTCGTCCAACCTCACCTTGAACACCTCCAGGGAGGAGGCATCCACAACTCTGGGCAACCTGTTCCAGAGTCTCACACCCTCAAAGTAAAAATTTCTTCCTAATATCTCATGTAAATCTACCCTTTTTCAGCTTAAAACTGTTACCCCACATCCTATTGCTACACTCCCTGGTAAAGAGTGCTTCCCCGTGTCTCCTGTAGGCCCCCTTTACGTACTGGAAGGCTGCTATAAGGTCTCCTCAGAGCCTTCTTTTCTCCAGGCTGAACAACCCCAACTCTCTCAGCCTGTCCTTAAATGGGCTGTGTTCCAGCCCTCTGACCATCTTCGTGGCCCTCCTCTGGACCCGCTCTAACAGGTCCATGTCTTTCCTGTGCTGAGGACTCCAGAGCTAGATGCAATATTCCAGGTGGGGTCTCATGAGAGCAAAGTAGAGAGGAAGAATCACCTCCCTCAACCTGCTTGTCACATTTCTTTTGATGCAGCCCAGGACATGATTCGCTTTAAAATTTTAACATTTAATTTAACATTTTAGCTAAAATTTTGCATCACTTTCATCTTGAGCATAATTTTATGGAGTAGAGAGGAATTCTGATTCTAATATAAAATTACTCTTCAGTGTAAGTTGCACGGCACAGTATGATGCCAAGAGCTTTCAAGTTGCTTAAGGGCTCCCATACTTATCTCCAAATCTGGAGATATCCATCCTAGGGTTCTGAAAGAGATAGCTGATGTGGTTGCTGAGCCACTCTCCATCATATTTGAAAAATCCTGGCTGTCTGGGGAGGTCCCCAGAGACTGGAAAAAGGGAAATATTACTCTCATTATTAAGAAAGGGAGAAAAGAAGACTCGGGGAACTACAGGCCGATGAGCCTCACCTCTGTGCCTGGGAAGATCATGGAACAGATCCTCCTAGAAGCTATGCTAAGGCACATACAAGACAAAGAGGTGATTCGAGACAGCCAGCATGGCTTCACCAAGGGTCCGTCTTGGGACCGTTGCTGTTCAACATCTTCATCAATGACATAGACCATAGCATCAAGTGCACCCTCAGCAAGTTTGCGGATGATACTAAGCTGAGTGGTGCCCTCGACACATTGGAAGGAAGGAAAGCCATCCAGAGGGATCTGGACAGGCTGGAGAAGTGGGCC
>VZTO01026372.1:0-15384 GCA_013400615.1 Syrrhaptes paradoxus | reverse complement strand
TAGTGATAGGACAAGGGGGAATGGTTTTAAACTAAGACAGGGGAGGTTTAGGTTAGAGATTAGGAGAAAGATTTTCACCCAAAGGGTGGTGGCACACTGGAACACGTTGCTCAGGGAGGTCGTGGATGCCCCATCCCTGGAGGCATTCAAGGCCAGGCTGGATGTGGCTCTGAGCAGCCTGGTTTAGTGGTTGGTGGCCCTGCATATGGCGGGGGGGTTGAAACTAGATGATCACTATGGTCCTTCTCAGCCCAGGCCATTCTGATTCTATGATTCTATGATTTACTGAAGGTTAAAATTGGTTTAGAAATTTAGAAGATAAGCCTGTACGTGGATCATATTTTCCCTTATTTTTCAAAGCCAAAGTTGTTTCTACTATACATTTAATTTTCAGGCATGTTAAATAGCTTTCTGTTGAGTAGAAATCAAACACAAAAGATCAGAGATATTTGCCTTGGCTTCTGAGAGGTCAGCATGTCATTTCCTTTTTGGGAGAGGAATGAAAGGATGAAGATATAATCTTTACTAAGTCTACTTTTATGTACAATGTACACAACCTACTCTGATGACTGTGTTTTTGAGGAGAGATCTGAAATAATCAGAACAGACTTCAGAAATAAATTGTGTTTGAGTTCCCAGCCAGACACTCTGTAGAGAAGCTGCTACAAAACAGCATCGTATGACCTCACGTAGTGAGTCCTTGTTTTAATAATTAGATGCTTTTGTTATCAGTCAATAGCAGTTGAGCTGGTAAGATAGTAATCAGTTTAAAGCTCATGTTCATGGGTTTGGACTTGTATTTCTATGTGAATTTTGCACTGTCTACAGCTACAGCAATTTTCAGTAAATAATTTCTAGGAAATATTTCCAGATAAATAAGGAGATATTTTTTTTGTTCTGTGAGCATGTGCCGCTGATGTTATATTCCATCATGATATTATGAAGTATATTCTGTATGAGAGCATATACTCACACCTTGATGAACATAAAATTTAATTATTCAAATGATGAAACAGATAAGTCAAAGAAAAGCATTTCCTAATAGTTTTCATATGAGCTGTAAGACCAAAATATTCTCTTTTTACGTGCAGAAGAAAACAGAGGATCAGGTTAAAGATTTTCTCAAATGTTTTTAAGGCTCATCAAATGTTTGTGGGGTTTTTTAATAAAAAAATAAGAAGTATGCTTTGGGTGACTGGAATAATTAATGTTAAATTAAATTTAAAATATTTAAATATTTTTGTACTAAGAAGTTGATTCTAAATGTTACTTTGATCTTAATAAGTAGCTAAATCATGCAGGATGATTTATTCCTCCAATCAAAACAGATTGAATTCCAAATATGAATGTTTATTATGAAGTCACAGAAGCTCAACATCATAGCAGTTTTATTAAACTTTGTAGTAAATTCTATTAACAAAAAATGAATAAAAAAAGTTCTATTTATTGAAATTGCATGACTAGATGTGCTTTTTATTCTAAATTATTTCTACAATACTAATCTGTGCTATATTGAATACACTTCATATTCACCAGGATAAATTTAACATTTTATTTTATGGAACAACCTTTACGGAACAACTTGCAGCTGTACTCAGGGAAAGAATTTATTTTTTCACTTGCTGTGATTATTCTACAAACATCTGAAAAAAAATGTTTCATATATCACTGAATTAACATGATTATACTTAAACTGTGTGTCCTGGCTTTAATTGACATTTTGCTTTATTTTAGTACTCCCACTGCTACCATGTAGATCTTAGAATTACACTAAACGCAGGCATATGGATCTACTTAACATGGTTTCACACTAAATTTGTACAGTGCTTGATCTTCCCACTATATAATGGCACTTTTTTGTTGCCAACACATTCATGGCCTACAGCTGACTGCTTTTATAGCTTTTAATTAAAATCTGAAGTGGAAAGTGTCTATTAGTCAGTGTGTGAAACCAGTCATAAAGAAGAGGTTGTACAACCCCTGCATAAGATGGATAGCAGTTACATCACTTTTCCCACCTTTGTCTTCATGATGAAGAGAAGCTCATTCAAGTTAATTATATCAAAGTGGGAGGTCTGGGAGGCACAGCCTATTTTGACAAGTGCCCTTAATTATTAAAGACCTACAAATAAATTTGCAAGCCAGGGGTTTTATCAATATTTTATTGGCTTTCACAGACTTGTTAGAGAATCTCTCTTACAGTTTGTGGACTCATTTTCATTCATGTGTTTTTTTTTTCTTTCAGAGTGGCAGCTGACCTTGTATGTAACGTTGTAGATTTGGATATTAGTTTTTTCTCTAAAATATAGATTTTTTAGAATGCCTGGAATCTACACACACATTTCCACTGGTCAATTTGAAAAATGCTAATATATCACACACTTTTAATACATTCCCATGAGTTTCTTTACCTTATATGTGTGTTTGACTATTACATAGACAGTTTCAGAGCCTCTTCTCATGAGCAGCATTGCTACTTCATTGCATCAGTAAATGAGACTGAAATTTGTCTCATCATCTTGTCTCTTCCAATTCATAAGCACACTACTAAAATACACAGAATAGATTTGAAATAGTTTAAGAAAAGTCTTAATGTACCTTAACTGCCTTAACTGCAAAGTAAGTTTTTGGTTCCTTTTTGAAAGAAAACAAGCAACAAACAACAACAAAAAAGCAGAAAACCCAACAGCAAAAAACTATTGCACATTCTGATACTGCTTTGACTTTCAGATTCCTACTACTCTTTCTTTCCTTCTCCTTAATCAGCAAATAACTTTCTCTCTCCCTCAAATATTCTTTGCTACCTTCCTTCTGTTGTGTTACTTCCCCTGCATATCCCTCCAGTGCTGACAGTACTTTGTAGTTTTTCCTCTTCTTCTTCTATGGAAGATTGTTGTTCTTCGTGACCCTGGAAGTAGAGTCTGATTTTTCAAGGCTTTCTGATTGTTTTTGGAATCTGTCTCAGTTAAAGAATCAGTGAAAGAAGTGACTGTCAAGAAATAAATCAATATAATGTAGTGAATTTCTTATAGATGTTGGAAAAACTTCATTTTAAAAATTCTTCGGAAAAAGGTTCATATAAAATGAAGTGATTTTATTACAGTGCTCATAAGTTTGGATCTCTTCATGCTTAAACTGATATCTGGATCAAATGTTAAATCAATGTAAAAATATTTATGCATTAATAAGATCATTTTATTTCAGTATGAATTTATAAATATGCATATGGCAATATTTTATTTTTTCAGTTGAATAAAACAAAAATCTATTTTGATTTTCTTTATTCCAATAAAAAGGCACATTTTTATTCTTTTGAAGTTATCAGCCTAGAGCCCAACTTAAGGATTTCTGGCAATGAATGCTAATAGGAACAGCCTGCCATAGTGAGTACAGAAGGACAAGCAAAGTAAGATGTGTAGAGACTATTACACTTAAAAAGTTACATGGTGTGTAACTTGATGCTTTTCAGCTTGGCATAGAAGGTTAACTCTCTATTACTTAAGGCTACAGAGCTTGTAAATATTTGGTAATTATACAAAATGTTATGTATTCCAGCAATTTCATTATGTAAACTACTTTTGATATTTATTAGTGGCATTCTGTGCTCTTGGGTTACTGGCATGCATCTAAATCCTAAATGACCAAGTCCAGTCCAGTGACAGGTTTTCATATTTTTTATTAAAGGAAACAGCTTTTTTGATTTTGCTTTGTACTGTGAAGGAAGAGAGATTGATTAGCTGTGGTCTATAATGCATTTGCTAGAGGTCTGCAAAGAATTCAGACACATGGTACAAACCTTCCTTTTGCTCAACTGTTTCTTTCATTGCAAAGAAAAAGTAAAAAAAAAAAAAATCCAAACCAACAACAAGCAGATGTATCCTAACTGTGACTTAATTTGTGGTCACATTTCCATTAACATATAACTCCAAAAAAGGGAACGTCTTCCCTAGTTACTCTAAGTAGAATTTTTAAAATTACTCTTGTTTCTTAAATGGCGAAATAAAAGTAAGATTGTATTTGATAAATAAAGGTAAATGTGTTATACATAGCAGCTTTCATGGGAAGTCAAACCATAGTGCTCCTGAACATAAAACCATTCTATGATTCTATGGAAAACATGTATGCAGCATATGTCATCATGTGTTAGCAGCCATTAATTTATCAGGCAAAGAAATGAAGTACTTATATCAAACATCAGTGAGTGGATCATTGACAATTTTATATTAAAAAAAACTTATGATACTTATTAACATCTAAGAACCCAGAAAAAAATAATGCTCTCCATGGTTTCTGGTTTGGACTTTCAGAATCTTTACAGCTATTTGGATGTTCGAAGACCCAATTGCACAACAAATGTAAGAGATATAACTTTGTTACATAAAAATGACTGAGTTTCAAATTGTTTTTAAAAATTAATTTAATAGGAAAGTATCTTGTATGTATTGAATTCCAATGGCTAATAAATATTTCTTCAGGTGCAAAAGGAATATTGCTTTAATTGAATAACATCAAAGATGAAAGTTTGTTCAATAGTATACAGGTTACCTAATTCTTGATCAAAGGATTTTAGGAAGCTAATAGCAAGAAATATTTGATTATACAATTCTTTGACAACCAGTCTATGCCAAGTCTTTATACTCTTCAAAACTGCTAAATTTTGGATTTTATGTATGGAGGTCAAGGGAATGTACTGGGTTCTCAATGCAGTCTGGTAGTTTGAAGAGTGACTAAGTACAGAGAACAGCCTGAGGGTTTTTATCCTTTCAAGGGACTTGTGGGGACTGTATCAGAAAGATGTACTTGTTCAGAATGGACTTGTGGAGGTGAGATTAATTTCCCAACATTCCTTACGTATATAAAAAAAACCCCAAACCTAAAAACAAATGAACCAAATCCACTAAAAAGAAACAAACAAAACCTCAGCAACTTATTTCACTCCAGTAATAGAGAAAAGTTGAGTACTAGAACATTTAAAGCTGAATATATATTTAATTTCTAATTCATTTTTCTGCTCTGATTCTGAAGGTTTTGTCTGTTCCCCATCTTTAGGATGGGAATAAATAAAACAAAATAAAGGAAATGCATAAGCATCTCCACTGTTCTACATCTTGAACAAAAGCAGATCTCGATGAGCAGCACGAGGAATGATGGTATATTTATAGCAGGAGTTAAGTAGAGTTAGTATATCTGGGAGGACAACCTGGATGTGTGTAAAATGTCTTAGAGCCTGAAGATTCAACACAGACCAATACTGTCATGGGAGGTTATTATCAAGATCGGTCTGTTGTGTTTGCAAGTACAAAGAGGCTACTGTACTGGTAACTCAAGAGGAATTTGAGGATTGCACCTTTTCAAATAGCTGTGTTTTTTATCAACTGCCTTATATACACTGCATATTTCAAAGGAGGGTGTTTTGTAGAAGGTGCTACAGTGACTGATAACTGAACCTGAACATAAAACCAACAGAATACAGAGTCTTAAAACAAGCAGTTGCTGCCATGCAGACATTCCTTGAATTACAGACTATCACCAGTAACTGTGGCAGAGAAAGGCAGAGAAGAAAAAGGATGTTAACAATGTGTATTTGGAAAAAAACAGGAGTTGGGACAGTCTTTCTACAGAAAATAAGCTTTCATTTCTACTGTTTGTTTTTTTTCTCCCCAATCTTAATGGGATTGTAGAAGAGCAAGGAATTTTTTTTTTAATGACTTACTGGAAAGAAACGTCTGCTACAGACCTTCAAACAGTATGCTCTGTTAATATTATTAGTTTCTTAAGAATGTGTTTCCCAGATGATAGTTTTAACCAATTCCAGGAGTAGTTTTATAAGTGAAAAAGTGAAACCTGCCATGTTGTCACAATCACAGACTTAACTCTCTGAAACAATGAGATGTTTATTTCCTGTTAATTTCTTTCAATTGTAGTCTTTGTAGTTAGTGTATGCATTATACCAAGCTTGACATTTTCAGACAGAAGCATAATGTGAGCTGACAGTGTCTCTTTTTATTGTGAAGTGGGAGCCGCAGAGAAAGGGCAAAAGAAAATAGTTTCTGTGGAACAGACAGCCCATTTACCAGCAATAGCTTTCATTTTATATATTTCATGTATGACCTGTTGTGGAAAATCACTTTGTTCTCTGGAACATCTGTGGTATATTACTGAGGAGAGGAGAGATGGATTACTGTGTTATACATTGACTTTTTATTTTTTTCATCCTATGTGAGCTTGGTGCCAAACAGCAAAATTTAGGAACATACCTGGGACAAATCTAGTCACTTTTCCTCCATCCTCCCAGAGAGTAGCATCCAGTACAAGATAAGCAGTAAACTTTCCTCTGCATTGAAATACCACGTTTATTTTTAAGAGAACATGGGAAAGACCAAGTTGCAGAAAAATAAATATAACTGATTCCCCACTTCCTATACCTCATTATATGATAGCTTTGTTTGTTTCTCTTTTATATCAGACACTTCCAAGCCTCTGGTAGAAAACAGGTACCAATGGGCTTGCCACGAGAGTGATGGAGATTTTGGAATTTACCGTACACTAGGGTTGAGAAAACAGCCATCCCTCTGCTTCACTTTATAAAGTGTCACTGCAAGCCCTAGAGACGAATGGAGCTGAGTATTTTTCGTATATGTCACCTACCAGCAGTAGACACCACAGGTAAGTGATATGGGCAAACCTGTCATGCAGCAGGAATGCCCAGTGATCCCAGGCAGGCCTGAGAGGCGGGTGTTGACTGGGGCACTTGCGGCAGCACATCATCCAGACCCTTTGTTGAATTTGGCCTGGGATCAGTGCCACATGTAGCAGATCTACTGCAAATGGAATTGGCATGTGTCCAGCGGACTGACTGGTATGCCAACTACTGTCTCTGCGGGAGTACGTGTTTTTTGTGGTGTGGGGTTTTTGTGATATTTTTTCTGTTGTTGTTAATTCCCCTAACAACTGTTGCCTTTTTACCAGTCTTCACTGAAAGGCAGATTGACTGATTTAGTGTTTTCTTTTCCTGCTATGAAAACTTCAGCTTGTCATTTTAATCACAAATCTATGGGGCACCCACATACAAAGCAAATTGTGTCCAAAAAACTGCCTGGAGCACTTCATAATCTATAGGCAATGCATATTTCAACTAGTCATTGGTGCTGACCCCTCATGGAAATGGAAAGTAAATACAATTTGTTGTTTGGCCACTTACGTATTGTTCTCATGTCGTCACATAAGCCTTACTATCAACTGAAAACAAATGATCATTTATGACAATGCATATTAGATTGTCATGGCAATATTTACATAAACATTGTTTGTGACATCAGATGGTCATAAGACAGTTGCACCCTGAATAATTACATCTTTTAATAAATCATATAAAAATAAATAGATTTAGCTAGCCAAACCCTTGCCCTTTCCATTCTGCATTTGCAGTTATAGTTGTGTGCATGTAAAGCAGTTCCTTGTGGACAGCGAGGTTTCTGAAACAGTGTACAACCCAGATTTGCATATCATATTGAATGATGAAGATCTAAAATGCTTTCTTTTGTTCAAAAGTACATACACAATTGCAGGATATTAAGTGTGATATAAGGTATGTGGCCTCTGCACAGTCCCAGTTCCAGAGTCTGCTACCAAATTACTATTCAGCTTATTATTTAGGGGCTTAGCCATTGTAATTAATCATGTTGTAACTGCAAAAAGATACCTAAAACACCACCCTTATACATTATTTAGATTATTTCCGTAGTGAAAGGCATAGGCAAGAGATAAATTAAATCAAACAGTTTAGCTTCTGTTTTCCCACTGATGAACAGAGGTTTTATACGTAAAAGTCATGCTAGCATTAATGTAAGTTTGTTGAGTATATCACCTAGTCATTAATAAGAGCGGTAAGACTTTTAGTGACTTCCTTACACATGTTGCAGTTTAGATGATCATAATTGTTAGAGTGAACATTATTACAATGTTTTATTAGACAATGTAACAAGTAATTTCAGTCACCAACTGTAGGTGAAAACTCACTATATGGGCAAACTATTCATGCACTTACAATAAATACAGGTACAAGCAAGATTTTGATGCCATTATAATTGCAATAATTGCAAATAGTTTAGACATAAGATCGTAAAAATAGCACTGCATATTTTTTGCTGGATTTTCCTCTGGAAAACAGATATCTTTGCATATTAACAAAAAGGGTAAAAAGCAATTAATCATCTAAAGAATCTTGTTGATGGGTAGCCTTTCTTCTTATATCGAACTGTATGATATGACTAAATAATTTGCAATAATTCACTACAGTGAAATGAAACCTTAACCTATTTTCTGTAGATGCTTGAAACTTCAACTAACATCAAAGTCATTGCTGAGTGTGAGCTGGTTACTATAACACTTCCTTGATTCTTTATTTTTCTGAGGCGAACTCTCTGCTCTGGGTCTTCATTTTTCTTTGGTTGCACTTAATAGCAGCTTTTTATCTCATCTACAGATTGATATTTTACTCACTTCAGCATTTTTTCTGATTATTTCTGTTAAGATTGCTAATAGCAATATGTTTTCCAATACGGATGAACACCACTTTTCCATTTACTGCATTCTTCTGTCTTTCTGTTCCTTGAAGGAAAGCCTCCTTAGTCTGCAATATTCTTTCCAATCTGCTTTGTAAATAAGCCATCTTTTCTTACACATCTGGGTATGCCTCTCTCCAGGGTTGGGCCATATCCCTTGTGTTCTTGTTAATGAATACAATGTTTCGTAAAGTTCAGAGTTTAACTTTTAATTTTTAAAAAGTGGGGTTTTTGTATGAAAAAAAGCTTACAAGAGATTAAACAATTTGATAATCAGATGTGAGTTTTTAGTTTTTGTCAGCTGCAATAAATCAGCTTGCTCAACTACCATTTTCACAAGGCATACATTTTAATTTATTTTTTTTAATGCTAAAGTTAAATGTGTTTTTATGTAGTTTTAGACAGCAAACCTCACTTTCCAGTAGCTCTTCATTTTTTTCTCTTAAAACAGGCACAAAGTAAAGACTGGTATGGTAGAGGGTCTCTTCACTAGCAGTAGCTGCTGATACACCAGGGGCCATTATATAGATAACCTTACTCTAGGGAGGAGACATTTCAGCTTGACTTAGCTAGCTTTGTGCTTTGTAATCATTACTTATTCAAAGATAGGTTGCTAGCCAGGGGAACAATCTGTACAAGGAAAACTCATCTATTAGAAGTTTATCCAATGCCAGTATAAGGTTATTCCCTAGTCTACAGTCATGACCATAATTATGACCTTCAGTTTGGGTCCTTCTGTTGAAACACAGATGAAGAGGTACCTAAACAATCTTGAATCTAGCATCACTCTGTTCCTATGGCTAATTGCTATGCCTGTGTATGCATATGATGTTGCAAACTTGCTTGCAAATGATTTATTCATTACCACCAGGAGTTTCATCTTCTGATTGTCAGCTGTATATTTTCATATTTTAAAGACAAGTACCATTCTTTAATGAAAACGCACAAATGAGATATCATAAGCTATTAAAACAAAAGTAATTATAATGCAAACTGAAACAAATGATTTGGTATTGGAGGTGTACGTTTTTGAATCCTGCATTACTTGGGGAGTTGAGGGAATGCAGCAATGAATACAAAATGTGGAAGCAGCAAAAAAGCTAGCATGTTTGAAAGATGGATTACACTAATTATTTTGAGCAATAACTGACTATTGGTCTTCACTTTGTATCTCTGTATTGCTTTCTCTTTTTTTTTTCCTCTTTTGAAACATTAACTCCAGAAACTCAGTTGCAAAATGTTAGCATCTTTCAATAGTCCAAAAGGCATAGTGTTCCCTAACACTTCCTAAAACTTGCTCTATCTTCTACATATCAGACAATATCTATGAATACGTACTTAGTTTATAACATCGATCATAGCTTATACTCTAGTTACCACCTGGTAAAGAACAACTTACATTTTTTTCCTCATATATTAGAATTGTTTTAAGCATTAGCTTTCATGAATTCTATTCCTTATTCAGAAGGAACATTTGCAGAAACATACTTGACATGCTGAACAACTTTGTCCATAAATTATTAAGTCTAAATTTCTGTGTTTGTTCTTGTCGTGTTATCCTCCTTAGTCACATTTATGAAAATAAGAACAATGTTGAAATTCTTCCTTTAGTAAAGAAGAGAACAGTTTAAAAATTAGTTGAAAAAAGGGAGTTTAAGCAGAGGAGTATGTCATGGAAACATCTGCAGGTGAGACTTAGCATGGGAAAAGTCTAGCAATAACAGTTTCAGACTGCATTACCAGCAAAAATGCTGACTTCTCTGAAGCAGCTGTGCATTGTAAGGAGAGAGGGTGGGAAAAGAAAAGTTATGATGCTGAGAAGCCAAGAGTGACAGCAAGGACCATTGACGAGAGAGACACTGTGTAGAGGAGGGATAACTTAAAAAAACCCTCAAAACCCCAATAACAAACAAACAAACCCAAAACCTAACCAATAAACAAAAAAAAAAACCAAAAAAACAACCTACCTTTTTGGGGAACGGAGTCAAAGGGAAAAGTTGGGGAGGAGAGCTGAGATACAACTAACAGCAAGAAGAAAGAAGACTCCATGAGAGGAGCTGGAAGAACTCAAATAAGATGCCAACAAAACAAAAAGGATAAGAAAAGGGAGAGAAATGGAGGAACATAGTAACAGAAGGGCATACAGAGAGGTAATACAGTGGAAATAGATCAGTTCATAAGAAGTTAATCCCTTTCCAACCATGAGACAGTTTTCATAGAGGTGGTGGCAAGTGGTGTGGAAAACAGTGGTTTCCTTAGGAAAATACATAAAATAACTTGAAGAAAAGTAGAAGTTTGAGGTGGGAGATGGAAAGAAAAAAAAAAGTACAGGAAACACTTTGCTGTGACATAGAAGACTGGATGGGAAGAGATGAGGGGGAAAATCTGATAATACGAGTAAAGTGTTTAACAAGACAAAGAGAAGAAAGAAACGAAAGTAAAGTGGCATTTTCGAGGAGGGAGTAAACTAAATCGAGAGAAGATAGTTAGGAAAAACACTTAAAATAATGAAAAACATCAGAAGGAAAAAGATAAAAAGATAAAGTAAGTGGGGAATAGAAAAGTAATCTAAAAGAAAGAAAAACTGAGAAAAAATAAGAAAATGTACCCTCACATACAGCTTCGTATCACCTAATCTTTCAAGAAAATGGCAAAACCACAAACTTCTTTCTTGGTTTCTGAAATGGGCAATTTAAGTCTGTTAAAGGTTAGAGAGGGTTAATTCTCTTGTTCTGGCTATTTCCTGACTGTGGAGATTAGCATGGCTAGGGAAGTGGTTCTGAATTAAACAATTCCCCTGTCATCTGTAGTGTGTGTTGCAGCAGGAAGCTCTGAGTAAGTAGGTAGTGTTGGCAACCAGTCTCTCTGGTGAGCAGTAGAAGGAGATTTTTGTTGGAAGCTGCTTTTTATGTTCAGTGCTTGCATCCTGGGAGGGAATACTTTGTTGTGTTTCCTATGAAACACTTAGCAGACTTCTGAGTACTGTAAAATAGTTAAAAATTATATATTAAAAATCTGTAACTGAATTCCATGTATGGATGTCTATAAGCTATCTATTAAAATCATTGCTTGAATATTTTAAAATCTATTTAGATCTGTCATTAGATGCGTCCCATCTTCTCACACTGTCATTGACTACATTTATTGGACTAACTTCTAAAAATAAGGAAGCACCTTCCAAAAAACTGCATTCACTTCATCAATCCATGAGGACAGAATGAAAATACAGTAAATTACACAGTGGCAAGTTATTGATTCAGATCTTATAACTTCATTAATTTCAACAAGAAACAGGCAAATGTAGAAGTCCAACACAGACTTTTTGGTTTTTTTCCTTTTTTTTTTCTTCCTCTAAGCTTGCTACCACAAGAGCTTAATGTAATCCAGAGCTGGAAATAGCATGAGATAATATCTCTGCAGATTGTTTACTAGTACCTCTTTCCTCACTCATCAGAGTTTCTAATAGTCTCCATATGATTCTAATAGTCTCTAGGATTATGAAATGGCAGTTATGGTTAGAACAGCAGTGTGGCATGTCTTCTAGTTGAAAATTATTAGTGTTTCTCTTCCTTTTTTTTTGTCAAGAGTAAACAAAAAAATCAAATGTTACACACTGCTTATAAGGATGACTCCTATTTTTTCTTTTAATGTAGTGTTACTTTGTTTTTAACAGCTCTCACAAATTATAGAGCATATTCTTCAGAAATTTTTAAGAGCTTCAAGAATCAAACACATTGTATTGGGTCTGACTGGGTTGGAGTTTATTTCTTCATAGCCACTTGTATGGTGCTATGTTTTAGATTTCTGACCAAAACAGCACACCAGTGTTTTAGCTGTTACTGAACAGTCCTCACACAGCATCAAGCCCTTCTCTGTTTCTCATTCTCAGAACGCAGTTTGGGGGTGCACAAGAGGAGGGAGTTTAGGAGGTCAACCACCTTTTCCCTGGGAGCTGGCTGGGCATCAGGCTCCCCATGGGAGGTGGTGAGTGATTGCCCTTAGCATCCCTTGCTTTGTCTTGCTTTCTTTTTCTCTCAGCTTCTCCTTTGCTTGTCACAAACTGCAACATGAGTTCTGCTTGGTCAAATAGACTTATTTCTTCTGTATTTCCTTTGCAGTCCTAATGCATTGCCTTACTGAGTTGCACTGCTCTGAATCATAAGAGTCTTTCCTTGAGCTTTGATATGTCATTTAACTTTTTTTCTGAAACACTGAGTGAGCTGAGTTGTGTTGAGTGTGCACAACTGGAGCAGATGGCATTGTAGCCTTCCTGGAGAAGGAACAAGCATGGTTTTTCATGGCTGATTTAACTGAAGTCCTGTTCAAACTAGAATTTGTGTGGCTGCAGTAAGGTTTCACTGATCCCAAGCTCATATACCCATCCTCATTGCTATCTTTTTTATTACTGGCAGAGAACTGTATAACATGGATTTACATACCTTCTTGCATGTATCTGACTTGCACATGCCTGCTCCTTTAACACAGTGAGAGCAAGATCAATCTAACTGGTAACACTGAGTGAGCTGAGTAAGTACTCATAGCTGTCTGTCTGCAGAGATGTACACTAGCTAATACAGACCTTTATCTGCTGGAGACAAAGTGAGCGAAAAGAGAATTTTTAGACATGGTTTAGCTAAGTAGGTATCATGTGGTACTTCTGTGCCAGTGAGACAAGAGTCATCCACTCGTTTCTCCCTTTGTGACAAACTGTTTTGCATTGCAGTGTGTTGTAGTTGTGGAGTGGTGCTTGCAGTCCAGACAGATAAGCTATTATATCAGTGCTTATTTGGAACAATACGTTTTGTATATGTGGACACATATGGAGTTTCCAAAATTTATGTTCAGTTCATATAGCCTCAGTTTCCTGCATACTAAACAGATAACACTTTTCTCATTACTAATATTTTTGATGCAATTACTATAAAAACAAATGTGTGAACTATTTTCTATTAATTAAATCTGTTACCTGTTGTATTTTGTTCTGGTGGTGGTGTTAGGTTTGTTTATTTCTTTGGTTTTACAATTATGTTGTGTTCAGGATCTATTTCTTGAAAGTGTTATCATTACTTCTGAACTTGTTGTCACAGCAGTGTGAGGAAAAATACACATCCAAAAGAGCACACTGTCACTTGTGTCTTGTTCAGTAGTTTACAGTACTGTTAAATGTGCAAGCTATTAAATAAGGTAGGAAAGAAAAAAGAATGGGATGAATTTAGAAATCTTCAGTATATTTCAGTGTTCATTTAGTCTTAGGATTTTTTTCCTTTGGTACTTGTGTTCTTCCAATTTGCCAGCCAGTAGCTTTATTGGTTCTGCCATTCTGTTGATTATCTGTGTGTGCTGATTCAGTTTTCAAGGCAGTGATTTGTTTTTCCATATCTACAATACCTCCTTGTACCTCTGCATTTGTAATGCTCATCTTCCCCAATTTATTGTCCACTTTAATTTCTAACACGGTAAATTTTGAGTGCAGAATAGTGGTGGAATTAACACTAACTTCTGTTACAAGTGAGGAACTTAGCCTCAACATTTCCTCTTTCCTGGGAAAAGTGTGTATATATATATATATATATTTATATATGTATTTATATATATAAAATATTATATCAGTTTTACTCAAAACACATTCTGAAAACACTGGTAGGCTGGTAACTTTACCCTATCAAATCATCTAGCGCTTTGCAGATTTTGTTCAANAAGTGATTAATGTGAGGATGATGATATATGAATTACATATTTCTTTGTCAGTGTGGGCAGCAAACCTGAAGCTTTATATATAATTCAAGGTTGATGCATAGTTGAGTGTAAGTACGTGCTGATGTATAATTGAATACAAATTATAACTTCATTGTTACTGGAAAAGATTCACTTTTTTTTTTGGTTCATAATAAACTCAGTTCAGTGTTTCGGCTACAATAGCATGCCCATAAGATTGCAAGAAGTGGACTAAAAGGTGTTTTGTTTTGTTTTGTTTTTTTAACTATTGTAGAAACTTTGTAAGTCAAGGACTTAAGCATTGGCTACTATGGCCTTTATAATTCTTAACAATGAAAGCAGTGGTGGGATTTTAGGAAAATATTCTTCCACAGGTGCATCACTAAGACATTTGAAAATTTTAATGGTAATACTTGAGGGACCATTTTCCACAAAATGAGGTTTTGATCCAAACACTCAGTTGATATAAGTCAGCGCAGTTCATTGAAAAGGCCAGCACAGCTCCAGTGTCTTTGAAGTTTTCCCTTTACCTGGTGAGAGTTATGGGCTAGACTGCCTCTCTGAATGGAAAGTCATCTGAGATACTTACTGCAGGACTGAAATACTTTTGAACCGTGAGTAGTACAGTTAGCAGATCTGTCTGTAAGAAATGAAAGGAAATGAAAGAAGAAGCAGTTACATGAAACTACCTGTGACCAACTCTCTTTTCTCCTAGTGAATCAGTTTACACATACTTATTCAGAAACTAGTGTGTTCATAGCTCACACCTACTCCTGGCACCAGGAGTGCTTGAACCTGACTGTGATTTCTCTAGACAAATAATAGGGATATTAGGTACTTCTTGAAAGTTATTATGACTCTGTCTAGACAAGTGCTTACCCATGAAATAATAAGCTGCCACTTTAAAGTCAAAAAGATTCCTTATCTTTTTTAAGGTTATGCAGGTGGTGAGGTGCCTGTGACATCTAGAGTATTATGATTTCTTGTTCTCAGCACTTAAGCAGCCTTTTCAGATTGAGGCAGCTTTGCAGAATTTCCTTTGAACACACTCAAGAAGAAGAATGTATTCCTGAAATCAAGACCTGGCAGTATACATTTCTCCACT
>VZTO01026371.1:0-10799 GCA_013400615.1 Syrrhaptes paradoxus | reverse complement strand
GGACACGGCAACGGCTACGTGCACCCCGGCACCCAGCGCTCGCACGCGAGCGCAGCTGCTCCCGCTCAACCTCCGCCCCTCCCGCGCACGCGCGCGACCCACGCGCTCCCTTCCCCCTCCCCGCTTTGCGTCGCCCCAAGGTCACGTGGCGCCCGGGGCGAGGCGGGACCGCGTCGCTGAGGTGGCGCGCGCGCCCCCGCAACCTGCCGCCCGCGCGGACGTGCACGCGCTGCACCAACTGCCGGCGGTTGGCGCAGTTCGCATCCAGCGGAGCGCGGCTCTGGCGGCTCCGCTCTCCCCTCCCGCCCCCTCTCCTCGTTCTTCTCCATTCATCCATCCGTCCCTCCGCGGCTGGCACCGGCCCCACCGGGCCTCGCTCGAGGTAAGCGAGAAGGGGCCACTGCCGCCAGTTCGGCTTGGGGTGGGGGCGCTCCCGGGGGCGGGGTGTCTGCTCTCTGCGTGAGAGAGAAGTGGGGGAGGGTGCCGAGCCGGCTCGGAGGGCTGCAGGGAAAGGTGTGTGGCGGAGGGCCTGCCCGGCTGTCGGCCCGGCCTCGCTCCTCTCTGCCCGAAGAGGGCTCCGAGCAGCGACCATTGAGCCCCCGGCTTAACCCTCGCTGGGAAGCGGGGCTGGCTGGCCTGTCCGCCCGCCGGCGGTGCCTGCGCTCCCAGCCGCTGCCCTGGGGTTCCCGTAGCCCAGACCGGCGGCAGCCGGGCTGTCCCGGTGTGCGGGAGAGGGCAGGGAAGGGGAAACGTCCTCACATCCCTTGGCTGCCAGGTGTGCTGGATAGAGCGGGGCTGGGGGGCCTGCGACTCTGCCGGCCCTGCTGGCCAGCGCTGGGTGTCCCCTGGAGCTGCCTCACAGCCCTGCGGTGGCTTGAGGGCGGTGTACCGCTTTGAAACGTCGCGTTCACTGGCTCTCCTTGGCGGTGCGGCTCTTAAATATTAAAAATCGCGATACATGCCGTGCTGCCCGAGCTCCTTCCGTTTTACGGATATGCATTTCTTAAACTTAGGCTGTTAACTTGCGTACCTGCGGGGCACTCCTCCTTTGTTTTTTTCTGCTTATCCCGATTGGTGGAGGGAGTATGAAGTGTTAGTCACTGGAAGTACGCTGTTTGCATTATTTGTGTGTGTATTTGACTTTTTGCCAAGTGCACGTCTAAGTTATTTTGTGTGAACTGCATTTTTCCTCTTGTTAAGTGGTTATTAAGTGCGTGTAGCAGACATCAGTGATTTTTAATAGAGCAAGACAATATGCAGTTTAAACGTGTGCATTTCTATCCAACAAAATGTTGTCAAATACACCTGTGTTTTGGCTACAATTGTTATGTGCATATCATCTGATTACTTTTTTTATTTTACAAACAAAATTCCGTTGTTGTTATGAGAAAGAATTTGTTAGTCATATCCCATGATGGTATGTGGTGTTATTTAGAATACTGTCAGAGGAGAAGATGGTAGACAATTGTGCAGAACTCAGTTGTTTGGGGTTTTTTTGTTTGGTTGGTTTTAATTTTTTATAATAGTATTTATTGGGATAATTTTGAATACTGAGTTTTTAGGGTTCTCAAAATAGATGGAGAGAGGAAAAAGTGTGTAGTGTTATACCCGTTTTTAAGAATGTGCAGATATTAATTAATCGATAAAAAATCATAAGTCACAAAATGCCTTCACTTTGTGTTACTGAAAGTGCGAGCATGCCAGTCAGTCAGTAGGTGCCTAACCATTGTTTATATGCATACTAGGCAACTAGCTCCAGCCAGGGCCATCAGTTGTGCCTTCTCTAACCCTAGCCCCTGCTGCAGTTTCTTTGCATCCTAGAATGTACAGGAATGTGAACAATTTTGCCATTCCTGCAAAAATCAAGGAAGATCTCTTGACTTGAGTGGAGGAAGGGAATGATCTGTAAAAATACATTACTATTACATAGTAGAATATTAAGCTGATAAGGTAAAGTTAAAAAGTTTCCAAATGATCTGGTATTATTCTTAATTACTGTAGGAATAATTAGATAGTGCTGAAAGGCTCTCGTAAGCAATTAAGATATTAATGTTTAAGGATTTTGTTCAAAGTCACGTTGGGAACCTCTGTCAAAGCCAGAGGTTAAATTAGACGCATTTATTTCTCTCTTCCTGGAAGATGCTCACAAGGTTAATACTCCAGGTCACAATTTTTTTCTTTTCCAGTCTTTTACATCTTAAGTGCAAGATCACAGCATATAGGAAAAGAGACAGTTCTTCAGGGTCTCTGTATTATCATAGAATATCTGTGCTGAATTAGTATACTACTTTTTTTTTTTGTAAAATAACTTTGGCTTATATATGAAGTAACTTTTAATCGTTGTTTATATCATCAATTGTAAATACGTTGTATGTAACTGTCTGAAAAGGGGTGAAAGGACACCTTCTGATGTGAGGTTCAGTGGAGTATGTTACATACATCCACAGCGAAAAAGCTTCCAGGCTTATACAAAACAGTGGGTGGTATGTTTGTGATCAAATTCAGGTCTAAAGTGTATGCATTAGTTGTCTTCATCCTGTATTGGGCAAATTCTGAGAACATAATATAGTAGCATACTGCACTGCGATTGTTTTTGCATCTGACAGTGCTGATCAGGAGCACTTTATGAACCTGTGATCTCATTAAAGTTGCATTTTGAGGTTCTACAGAAACACAAAGATGTCTCTGTGAGTATCTCACTGTTATATAGGGAATCAGAGACTTAAAATTGTAAATAAAATTATCTACTTCAAGCATAGTAAAAATGTTGCTGCTTCTGGAAAGAATGTTTCACTTAAAAATGAGTCTTTATTCTGCCTACCTGCTGTCTCATCTGGTTCTTACAATTATATATTATGTATTACTAAATACTAATAGTATGTAGTAGTATTAGTGCTTACATTTCAGTTTGTGCAGGCAGGCTGATTTAGCATTAAACTGTCATGTCAAATCAAGCCAGATTGTGTCTGAGAATGGAGCTTGAACACATGTTTGGGGTTTATTTTTAAAAATTTTGATATAAATTTAATTTTTTCTTGTGTTTGTATTTCAAGGGAATTTCCAAGTAAAGGATGCTAGCATCCCCTTCCTAGTTAAGTATTTTATTGTCATCAGTTTCCTTCAGCTTTGCAGTAGTGTAGTTTGACAACATGCATTAACCACCAGAAGTTGTCCTGAGTAATTTTTTTCCCAAAACTAAGGGACACTTCCTTATTGATACTATCTGTACTGGGTGAACAAATAAGATTTTTAACTGAGGAATGGGCCTGTTTCTTTATCTAAAGTGCTTAAGTTCAATACCAGAAATGTAAATATGCGAAGCAATAATAGAGAAGTCGCCGGTGTACCAGGTGACATTTTTGTGTTGGTTTATGTGGCTGAAGTCAGCCCATGCTAAGCCAGTCTTAGGCCATGTCTTTAGGTTTACTTGTCTTTTTTTAGACTGCATAACTGTCTCCTCAGGAAATGTACTTCTTCTGTATTGGTGGTTATTTAAGGCCTTTTAAAGGAAATGCGTAAAGGATTCCTTCAAAAAGTGCTTCCAATAATGAATTGTAGCTGAGATCCCGTTGTAAATGGAAGTAATTGACTCTCACTTGGCTAACAATAGAATTTAGTTTGTGATGTGAACTGAAATACAATGAATTAAAAAAAAAATACTTAGTGGTGACTTAAATCTGTTCATTCCCCAAATGAAAAGTGTGCATGTTAACGGTAACAAGAAATCTGTGAGGCTGCTTTACAGGTTTGTTACATACCTTATACACGGTACAGACGTGCTACTAGGGGTGAACAGATACATCCTTCAGACAGCTGTGATCTGTGTTCGTTAAAACTCAGTAATGCAAATAGATTGTGTTTGGGGAATGAGTAAGCATATACCACTTTGCTGAGCTATATCTAGTTTTCCCCTTCCCAATATCTCATGCTATGAATACCTTTGAGTGGGAGTTCTGTACGACTAGCACACACAGTTTTCTAATAAAATAACCAAGTCTTATATATAAATTAAATTTAGGGATGTTGTTCTGTTTTGGTACATCAATATGGAGAGTCTATCAAGTGAAAGTTTCTTGTTTATATACGCTATATTTAGAATTTTTTGGGTATTCCATGTGTGCCTTTCTCAGCATAAGTTTATTTCTGTTCTTGTCATCCTGAAGATAGGTGCTAGTCTCAGGTTTTATATTCATGTATCTATTCTAAAGGTAGCCAAATTATTCACTGCTAATAGATCAGGATGCTTTTCATTCTTAAATATATTACTATGTTCTTTTGCTTTTACTTTTAAATCCTGGAAGGTTATAAGAAAATATAAATACACCTGAGGCGGGTGAGGTGTACAAATGGAGAAAATAGAACGATAAGGGATTGCTCATTAGGGAAATGCTTAGTGCTTTCTAGAAACATACAGGAAAAGCTTTATCTGCTTTCTCTCATCTCATGTAAAAATGAGATAGGTGGAATTTCTATTCAGAAACTTTGGTTTCTGTGTTTTGTGTCTAGAAATAAGTTCAACCAAGAATGATGCTGTAGAAGAGTCTGTGCTGCTGGAAATAGATATGTCAAGTGTGGCAAGCACTTGTGTGGGATATGCCTGTTCAGATTCCAAAGCCAGTTACTTGTTTTCAGTACCTTGAAATAAGTTAAGGTCTTCATGTACATAAGAACTTTTTGTGTGCATGTAACCTAAGTTTTTGACTAAACTGGTCATTTTAACAGTAAAACTCACTTTATGTGCTCCTATTCTTTGTTCTTACAAAAATTCCTTTGTAAACAGAAACAAAAAGGTAACTTAAAAAAACAGAAAATGCTCAAATTAATACAAGGAAAGATGTTATAATGCTGGAATTGGATAACTCATAGTAGATCATACAGATTTAACTGTTGACACATTAGGCCAAGTCCAAATAAACTGTGAATTTCCTTTCTTGATACCTCTTTTTTTCTTGAAGAGAAAAAAAATACTGGATCAGCACTGAAAAGTATTCTAATTTGAATGGCTCTTGACTCCACCTGATAAAGATCCTGAAGGCATTGAATTGCAGTGGCACCTTGCATCATAGATGGAAAACTAGACATTTGAGTTTATTAATTTTAAACACCAGTTTAGCAGGCAATGCATTGCTTTTGTGTCACTGGTGTTTCTCTAACACCTGTTGTACCATACTGTTATTACTTGTGATAGGGTTTTTTTCATTGTTTTTATTTTTTTGGTGGCTGGGAATTACGAGTAAAAGCAGGTAACCCTGCCTTTTAGTTTTTTTCAGCATTTTTGAGCAGAACTTGATTTTAGTTGTGCATAATTTTGCTAAAATGGAAAATTTAATTCCAAATTATATGTTACTCACCTTCAGCATTTATATGGAAAATTTTAGCAAGTATATTCATTTTTTTAGTAGAGGTGAAACTTGATGGGGTGTTTCTAGCAGTTTTCTCTTAGAAAAATTTTAAGGTCCCTTTCAGAAGGGTTCTGAGACAGATGGTCTTGTTCAGTATGTCTTCTGTTTGCTATTCATGTGTAAATTTATTTTAATTCAGTGAAGTTATTAGCCTTTGAATTAGGTTTAAAAGTCTGTATTTAGAATGGTTAGACTTTTGCCGTTAACAGTAGCAAATATGCTATATTTAATGTATTTTACCACAAGCTGGAATGAGCAGTGCTTTATTTCCAGTTTCAGTAAGCAGATCCTTCAGAGCAGGGCTAGGATCAAGAACTTGGACAGGAAAGTGTTTTCAGTCCCAATCTGATTTTTGTAATCTCTATTGGAGAATTGGGATCTCTTCCATTTTGTTTGCACCCAGCAGACAAAAGTGTAAAGAGTGCATGAAAATAAAGAAGTATGGTGGAATTTAGAAACTGGAGTTGAGGGTTGGGGAGAAAGGACCTTTTCCAAGGCTGGGATGGGGTGTGAGACTGAGAACGGGAGCGTATAAACAGGAGGGGGAACGCCTGTTTATGAGGGTGGCTAGTGATAGGACAAGGGGGAATGGTTTTAAACTAAGACGGGGAGGTTTAGGTTAGAGATTAGGAGAAAGTTTTTCACCCGAAGGGTGGTGGCACACTGGAACAGGTTGCCCAGGGAGGTCGAGGATGCCCCATCCCCAAAGGCATTCAAGGCCAGGCTGGATGTGGCTCTGAGCAGCCTGGTTTGGTGGTCGGCGGCGCTGCATATGGCGGGGGGGTTGAAACTAGATGATCACTATGGTCCTTTTCAACCCAGGCTATTCTATGATTCTATGAACTGTGGTGCTTAGTTCTTGGTTGATAGTACAATGATTTGGGACAGGATGGGGTGAAGGAGACACGTGGGGCGTGAACAAAGGTTGTCCCATACTTGCTGTATCTATTAGGGTGTGTTAATTAGAGAAGGATTTGTCTCATTCATTTGTTTTAGCAAATGTATGCTGATCTCTGAGTGAATTGTAATTGTGTGCTGATAGAAGCTTATGTCTATAGTATTCCTGCTTCCTTCCTTCCAGAACTTAGAATGACACATACTGATGAAAGCTGGGGAGATGTCCTGTAGCTGTCTTCTGGCCACGCTTGTTCTACAGTTCCTATATAGTGCAATCAATTCATTTAAATGTAATTTTCACTGGCAATCAGACTGTGTCGGTGTGTGGGGTGTTTTTGTTTTTTTTTTTGTAATGGCAATCTGGGATATGTAAGTCTGATTAGCAGCTACAAGTGTAGCCTGTGGAAGCAAAGTCAATGGAACACATGATAAAGGAATGATTAACAAGCAGAGGAAAACTGAGTGTCTAGTAATTCTTAATTTCCTATGAAAATATTTGTCATGTCTGTTAACAAAACCGGTAGCTTTTCTTGTGAAGAGCCACATTAAATACTAATTTATTCAGTGTATAGAAAGGGGCCAAGAAAAGGTATCCGCTTATTGCAACCTTATTGCAGATGTAGCAGTCCCAAACTCAGTTAAGAGTTTGTCGTCAAGACTGATTTAGTTTTGGCCTTGTGTAGTTCATTAATTATTTTTGAAACCTACAAGTCATTTGGCTCCATCCAATAATGTGATTCATTGTCCTTGCATTGGAGCAGATGCATACATTTATGAAACTTAGAGAAGGATAAAGTGAAGATGGTAGTAGAATCCTAGATTATTTTTTAGTTTGTGATTCAAGTAGTTCTCCACAGTCTTCTGTAGCAGACAGAAAGTAACACCAGGGGGGTAGGGAAAAGCTGGGTTTAAGGTAATGAGGATGTGTCTGTGTTGAGGGAATATTAATAGTCCTCAGAGATTAATAGTCCTCCTCCTTATACTACTGCACTTCCTCAGTTATTCACCTATCCATGATTCTATTTATAGAAATAATAACATTTCAAAATTCCTCAGATCAAAAATTAATTCTTAATCTCAGTCGTGGAGCTAGGTATACAATAAGCTTGCATGTATTGTCCACACACCCAAATTATTCTGCTTTAACAATTCATTTTAAAGAAAGGAAAAATTCCATAGGAAAAAAATGTTTCTTTCGGTGTGCATTATTTTTGTATGGTTTAGCATAAACTTCACACCAGGTCAATTGTCTCTTTGCTATTATAATGCAATTTCAAAAAGAAGTCAGTTATAGGCCCCAAATACCAGATAATAAAATGTCATCAAATTTGTCCCGTAAAACGTGACTAGCTAGCCCAGTGAAACCATCAGCAGAGGGAGCAGGCACATGGAGTGGCAGCGGGCTGAACTAGGACTTTGAATGCTGCTACAGCTGGTAGAGTTGCAACAGTGGGTAAAAAGTCTCCAAGTGAACTAATGTAGACTTTGCTTAAGAATCATTAACTAAATCCCTGTTTCTTTTCGTGGGAGCTTCAGCTAAAGTCACGTGACCTGGTGTAAAACAAGATCATTGCCTATCAGTGCAAACATATGGCAAAGTCTGCCCATGTTATTGCTTATCTCAAAAGACCGCAAGCGGGCTGTGACATTTCAAGCAAAGTCTATTGGTGAGGGAGTTTCTGTGTGAGCTTTCTTAAAGAAGCACTTCCTTTTTAATCATAATACTGCGTGGGAATGTATACCAAACATTTTTCTCTAAGAGACCAGAAGATTTACGTAATTCATCTGCCTCTATGGAAAGAGAAGAAATGCTGGTACAGCATTCTGTTATGGCTGTGAGCTTTGCATTTACCTGTACTGTGGAAAGTTAGTTTCCTATTTTCTGAGATGCATTTCTCAGAAGAGGATGGTTTTGAAGATGACTTCAATAGAAGTGTTTTTGCTACCCATGAAAGGGTTCCTTCTGGAATCTTGGTGAGTTTGACAGATTTATTGCTAAGTTTGGGTATATAATTTCCTGTAGTATAGTTAAAATATATAAAAATTGTCTGCCTGTATTTAACAGTATGTGGAAGACTTTGATTAGGCATTCAACAGTCTTACTTTGTTTCCCATTTTTGTTCCATCTGTGCTCTGTGCAGTACTAGGTGCAATCCTAAACCCCAATTAAAGTATTTACTTTGGAGCAAAGATGTTTTTGTTTGCTTGCTTTTGATGAGTAGACCTGATGCTACAGTGGTCCTGTTTCACATGGCCACCCACACCCTCCCCACAATCTTTTCAGAGTACAAAATAGACACTAGTGAAACACTTGCTGACGGTTTTCTCTGGTTAAGGAAAACTCCTACCTCATAAATACATATGCATGTAACTATAAGCAAGATGAGGTAAATTGAGGGAAACCATTACTTTTTGTGTTGTTTTTCTATCTAATCTCTTGGAACAAATGCAGCTTCTTTACTGTTTACATCATACGGCATTAGACTATCTTTCAAACCTCTAAAAGTATCTCAAGATAAATGGGATGTGTAAATATCTATCTGCACCTAAATAGCTTTATTTTTTGCAGTGATAGTTAACATTCATGCCTTCTAAAGCTGTGTCTCTGTAGAGTAATCTGATAGCTTGCCTCTGAGTTACTCGCACTCTTTCTGTTGTTGAACTGGACATTTGTCGTGTTCATGTTCATATGGATTCACCTGTATAAAAGGTGTTGGCTTTAAGAAGACAAAACCCATGCAATTTACCTTTACTAAAGCAGTACTCCAAATGCACAGAGAACACACATTTGTAGACAGACTTTTGATTATATCTTGCACTTGTATATGGATATTACTGAATAACATAAAAAAATTGTTCAAGAAAACGTTGGTTTTGTAGCAGCCAAAATAACATCTTTGTTAATTGTACGTATATAATTCAAATCCACAAAACCTCCTGCTCAAGTTATGCTAATGTAAGCATATCCTGGTAATGAATTTTGAAAATTATCTGTGGGTGGTGTAGAGCATGTTAGATACTTTATCTGAGCTGTAGTACTGTTTAATCATTATTTCTGACAGCCACTCTATTCTTCTTTGCTGTAACATGAGGAAATCAACCA
The DNA here is from genome assembly GCA_013400615.1 of Syrrhaptes paradoxus. Classification (NCBI taxonomy): domain Eukaryota; kingdom Metazoa; phylum Chordata; class Aves; order Pterocliformes; family Pteroclidae; genus Syrrhaptes; species Syrrhaptes paradoxus. The sequence continues at coordinate 1,397 of VZTO01026371.1, read as the reverse complement.
ACATATGGATTAATTTTAGTTTAATTGGCTTGAGGGTTTTATAGAGGGAGGCACAGAATTTTATTTTATGTCTTGAACTTCCCAAGTAGGTATTTTCTTTTCTTATTTTGTATTTACTTCTATGCTCTCGCCCTCAAAAAAGAGAAAAAAAGAAAAACAGTTTCCGTTTCTGCCTTTTGCAGTGTAATGGCTTCTTGCCAGAGAAAAAAATCTTTTGTATGATATAGGACAGAGAGATCCTCTCCCCCATTCCAGTTACAGTTGCACTTAGCTTAGTATTAATATATTAAGCTATAACAATTTTTGCAAACTAGGTAGTATTATGTAATAATTCAAAAAACAATCTCTCTGGAGCCTCATAATAATAAAAAAGTGTCTTTTTGCTGTGAGACCTTGGGTATTGGTAGCCTTTTAATTTGCTATCCTAGAAGAAGTAGTAGTAGTGAGCTACATTAACCTTAGCTTTTATACAGACTTCTGGAATTTGACTGCATCAGGTAATGTATATACTCTGGATATCAAAATAAATAAAACCTAAAAGCTAAGCAGTATTGTGAAATATTGCTGCATTGCCCTTTTTTTAGTTTGTCTTGTCCATTAGATTTCTGTCTGGAATTACAGAACTGGAAATTGGTGTGATTTTTAGGTTCTTTATAGCAGGTTATGAAGGCATACTGCTCTCTGCTTTTCTCTGCTTTTAGGACAATGACAATTAGCAAATGTTTACTAAGCATGAAATAAAGTGTTATCAAGGAAATACTTTGTCTTGCTGGTTATTCTGTGATCAGACTATATCTATTGCATGTTCAAGAAATAACACAATAACATTTTGCACTGTTCCTCTCCATGGTCAGATTCAGTACTGCTCACCACAAGTTTTCCAACAATATACAATAAAAAAGCAAAAAAATCCCCCAAATTCTAAAATCTCCTAGCTGAGATTCTGTTCAGATTTGAGATAAATTAAACATCTCATGTTTTTCAGGTATGTTGTGACTCTATTTATATTTGATAATTTGCTTGCTACAGTTTGAACCTTCTTGAATAACATGTTTATCGTACTGCTTATAATGGTTCACTTTGAAATATACATTAGTTTCTGATATACAATTTTGTTTACTTACAATGTACAAAACAATGTTTGCATTAAGACTTGGGTCATAGAAAGCTTATTTTATTATAAACATTGTTTTTAATAGTCAGTGCAAAAGTTCATAACTTTTTCGCACCTAAGAGGTTATGCTGTTTATGTATCATCACAAAAGTGGCTGTGCTTTGAGCTACAGAAACGTAACTGAGATCTGTAAAAGAGAGAACTTTTGCTACAGGAAAGCAAGAATATATGTAAAATAGGTGAATGATTCAGTCTTGTGGGGTTCTTTTGGTGATTTTCTGTG